>JARQZK010005347.1:0-33080 GCA_030704885.1 Cynegetis impunctata | reverse complement strand
GACTTTTCACAGGCCCAGAAACAGCCGTCCGTCAACTGCCTCGCGGGGGGCGCGCACCTGTCCCGACCAAAAACTGGCTTCATCTCTTGGGGCGATTTTCCTCTCCGTAATTTGCCTTCCGAAACGAGACCTGAATCTTATTTGTCTTTGTTTGAGTATGTTAGACAGACATATTGATATAGTATCATTAATAATATATTAATAAAATAGTAGTATAAAATAAACCAATCATGAGGGCTTGAATATTTACATGATTTCTCTGTTTAACAAATGGATTAATAGTTGTTGATGATATGTTCATATGCATATAGTTAGATTCGTTGCATAACATTTATGATTCACTCTAGAGTTGTAATGTCAATACCATCACCCGACAAAAGCCTTGAATAATATTTTCCATATAAATAAATAATCGGCACTAAATGCTATTTTCAGTCTGTCCCTTTATATTCCCGCCCCTCAATAAAATACGGTTTTGCCAGATTTGCCATTCAACCTTTAATTATCAGAGTGGAGAAACTATGTTCTCTACTCTCTAATCGGTTATCGATTACTGCGCACTATAAAACTGATTTCAGATAGGTGAGTCCGTTATACCTTCCTTGGGTGGTAAGTAAGCACTTACCTAGCTAGGGCAGTGAATAAAATACTATGTATGTATGACAGACTTAAAATCTAAGTATCCATTGAGAGGACTGACAAAAAATTAAACAAATGTTTTGTCAATTTCAGTTAGATTCCTCAACTTATACCTATAATTAAAAAACCTTTTTTTCAGTTAGAGAGAACTGGAATGAACAAAAACGCGAATATGTATGACAGACTTAAAATCTAAGTATCCATTGAGAGGACTGACAAAAAATTAAACAAATGTTTTGTCAATTTCAGTTAGATTCCTCAATTTATACCTATAATTGAAAAACTTTTTTTTCAGTTAGAGAGAACTGGAATGAACAATAACGCGAAGATCTCCATCCCTAAGGTCGTATTTGCACGCGAAATGCATCGCGTCGAGATGCGATTCTAACGAATTGAATTATATTTTGACAAACCACGCTTAGATAAGTACCAAACCAAATTAAAAGTTGAAAATAATTTATTTTATTAAAAAAAAATTATTCGAAGTGCTTAGTGGCTAAGGAAAGTTGAAACCTACCAGTGAACGTACCTCGACATCAACTCAATTCACGTACCAAATTTCAACCCTCTAACTCAATTTGCAGAAGCTGTGGAATTTGGCAAATTTTCAAAACCCACGAAAAAACAAAAAATATCTTTGTAAAAATGGAGACGGTGGGAACGGTTTAACCAAATATTGATAGTTCCGTTCTGCAATGAAAACAATACCAGATAAAAATATTTCAGCTCATTTGATATGATACGAACAGCTGTAGATACCGGGAATATAAATATATATATATATATTAATATATATATATATATATATATATATAATTATATATATATATATATATATATATATATATATATATATATATATATATATATATTATATATATATATAATATATATATATATATATATATATATATATATATATATATATACATATATATATATAATAATATATATATTTATATATATAGAAAATAGAATTCTTCGTGTTATCGAAACACGTTCGTGGCAATGAAATCAAGTACTAGGACATTTATTCGAAACTAATCAAACAAACATATATATATATATATATATATATATATATATATATATATATATATATATATATATATATATATATATATATATATATATATATATATATATATATATGTATATATGTATTTGAATATTTTGAGGTTGCAGTCAGAATAATTGTTGGGCTAGGTTGAAGAATACTCTTTGTCATATGGTCGAGCTTTCGGAAATGTATATTTCCTTTATCAAGACATCTATAATAAAAGAACAAATTCAGATTTACAACAGCATTCACAAAACGTTAAAGATTACTTACTAACGTTGAGGTTATATAAATTTTGAAAAAACACGTATAAAACGAAGAACAGAACAAGCTGATGGGTACAATTTAGTCACATAAGTAAAAATCCATTACAAATATAAAAATCTTATTTTCAATAATCTGTACTTTCCCATCTTGCTATCTACAGGAAACCAGACTAACAAAATGGTCGACGTCAACCCTGAGAACGCGGAAACTAAACCACAGAACAAATAGGTGATCTTCTTACAATAATTGACAATCGTCGATATATCAACATAAAACGGGACACGGTCCAAATGAAATTTAAAGAAACTAAAATTATTTAACCGAAAGAGTATGGTGTGAAAATTTTTTTTATTTTTATTTTTTTACAACTAAATAATAACTGCAACACACTTTTTTAATAGTTCAATGAACTAATGTTACTGCTTCTAACTGGCTAATAAATGGGCTAAATTTTGCTCTAATTTTAAAAGATTAGTCACAAGTTCAATTCTACAATTTAACTTGTAGTCTAGACAAAATCTGCTTTCTAGGACTACAGTAATATAAAATGAAAAAACAATGAAAAAACAAATATTCCACTGCATACTCCGGCTACTATGCAACTAAGGTGAAACAGACGAACTCATGCTGGAGAAATACTAAAACCACCAATGTGGAGTGTACACTCTTGATAAATTTAAACACAAGCAATCAACCGAAATGACAAAACAACCGATGGTGCGCTCAGGAAACACAACAAAAAAAAAAAATTATCGACCTTACGAATCAAAAGTTAAAAGCATCTTACAAATTTTGAAAAAATATTGAAAAAATATAACTTGCACCACGATGAACCTATAGTCTGGAAAAACAACTCTGTTCCAACTTAATAATGTAATTATACATGATACTAAGGTTGTTGAGATCAGTTTTCTTATTAATGCTATTTTTGTCATTATTAATATAGAACATTTCCTTGAAAACTCTCTTGTGATAGTTATTTTTAATGCAGAGAATCTTAACATTATCATAGTCCATAATATGATTCTTCCCGACCACATGCTCAGCGAGGGCACACGACAGTTTTCTTCTGCCACAATCGCTCTTGTGAGACGTAATGCGTCCCGACAGATTCCTCGATGTTTGTCCAATGTATGACCCCTCACACGACCGACAAGGTATGCTATACACTAAGTTAGACTGTTCCAAAATTTTAAATTTAGTCTTAGTATTAGTAAAAATCTTTTTATTTGTCAACAGCATACGCTGAGCTATCTTAAAATTGTCACCCCTGAAAACGTTAATGAGCTTTGAAGTTAAATTCTCTATATAGGGTAAAGAACTGAAAAAAATTCGATGAGCATCATCTGAGGAGTCTACAACACCACCACCCCGATCAACATCATCCGCAACATTATGGTCAACCTCACGGGCAGCATCAACCAACTCACCATGTCTACCTCCAACATTAAAGGTCGAGGCATTTAGCGAAGAGCTAAACACCAATCTAATAACTATGATACGAGAATTCATATCCAAAGACCATAGTTAATAGATTGGTGTTTAGCTCTTCGCTAAATGCCTCGACCTTTAATGTTGGAGGTAGACATGTTGAGTTGGTTGATGCTGCCCGTGAGGTTGACCATAATGTTGCGGATGATGTTGATCGGGGTGGTGGTGTTGTAGACTCCTCAGATGATGCTCATCGAATTTTTTTCAGTTCTTTACCCTATATAGAAAATTTAACTTCAAAGCTCATTAACGTTTTCAGGGGTGACAATTTTAAGATTGCTCAGCGTATGCTGTTGACAAATAAAAAGATTTTTACTAATACTAAGACTAAATTTAAAATTTTGGAACAGTCTAACTTAGAGTATAGCATACCTTGTCGGTCGTGTGAGGGGTCATACATTGGACAAACATCGAGGAATCTGTCGGGACGCATTACGTCTCACAAGAGCGATTGTGGCAAAAGAAAACTGTCGTGTGCCCTCGCTGAGCATGTGGTCGGGAAGAATCATATTATGGACTATGATAATGTTAAGATTCTCTGCATTGAAAATAACTATCACAAGAGAGTTTTCAAGGAAATGTTCTATATTAATAATGACAAAAATAGCATTAATAAGAAAACTGATCTCAACAACCTTAGTATCATGTATAATTACATTATTAAGTTGGAACAGAGTTGTTTTTCCAGAGCATAGGTTCATCGTGGTGCAAGTTATATTTTTTCAATATTTTTTCAAAATTTGTAAGATGCTTTTAACTTTTGATTCGTAAGGTCGATAAATTTTTTTGTTGTGTTTCCTGAGCGCACCATCGGTTGTTTTGTCATTTCGGTTGATTGCTTGTGTTTAAATTTATCAAGAGTGTACACTCCACATTGGTGGTTTTAGTATTTCTCCAGCATGAGTTCGTCTGTTTCACTTTAGTAGCATAGTAGCCGGAGTATGCAGTGGAATATTTGTTTTTTCATTGTTTTTTCATTTTATATTACTGTAGTCCTAGAAAGCAGATTTTGTCTAGACTACAAGTTAAATTGTAGAATTGAACTTGTGACTAATCTTTTAAAATTAGAGCAAAATTTAGCCCATTTATTAGCCAGTTAGAAGCAGTAACATTAGTTCATTGAACTATTAAAAAAGTGTGTTGCAGTTATTATTTAGTTGTAAAAAAATAAAAATAAAAAAAAAAAAATTGTTAAAAAACTCTTTTCAAAATTTTCACACCATACTCTTTCGGTTAAATAATTTTAGTTTCTTTAAATTTTATTTGGACCGTGTCCCGTTTTATGTTGATATATCGACGATTGTCAATTATTGTAAGAAGATCACCTATTTGTTCTGTGGTTTAGTTTCCGCGTTCTCAGGGTTGACGTCGACCATTTCGTTAGTCTGGTTTCCTGTAGATAGCAAGATGGGAAAGTACAGATTATTGAAAATAAGATTTTTATTCTTGTAATGGAGTTTTACTTATGTGACGAAATTGTACCCATCAGCTTGTTCTGTTCTTCGTTTTATACGTGTTTTTTCAAAATTTATATAACCTCAACGTTAGTAAGTAATCTTTAACGTTTCGTGAATGCTGTTGTAAATCTGAATTTGTTCTTTTATTATAGATGTCTTGATAAAGGAAATATTCATTTCCGAAAGCTCGACCATATGACAAAGAGTATTCTTTAACCTAGCCCAACAATTATTCTGACTGCAACCTCAAAATATTCAAATACTTTTTTCCTCAACTAGCCAGTCAAGACTACCCATCTATATATATATATATATATATATATATATATATATATATATATGTATATATATATATAGATATAGATATAGATATAGATATAGATATAGATATATATATATATATATATATATATATATATATATATATAATATATATAGATATAGATATAATTATAATATATATATATATATATATATATATATATATATCTATATATATATATATATATATATATATATATATATATATATATATATATATATATATATATATATATATATATATATATATATATATATATATATAATATATATATATATATATATATATATATATATATATATATATATATAGGTATATATATATATATATATATATATATATATATATATATATATATATATATATATATATATATATATATATATATATATATATATATATATATATATATATATATATATATATATATTATATATATATATATATATATATATATATATATATATATACATATATATATATATATATAGGTTCAAATTATTTTGATTTTGAAAAGTCAATGAATAGGGTATTTTTGATCATATTTTCAACAATTTTTTATTACGACTGTGGCCATCTTCAGTTTCCAAGATGTCCATGAATTACTCATAAAAAACGATTACCCAATAAAACTTATACAGAAAATCACTAAAAATAGAATTCATAAACTTTACAACACATTAGAAACGTCAGAAAAAAAAAATATTAACAAAAAATATATTCCCCTTCCATATATTCCTCATTTAAGTAATAAAATATCACATATTTCAAATCCACACGATATTGAAGTAGCCCACACTGCACAAAATCAAATAAAACAAATATATCATAAATTAAAAAGTAAAATACCACTTCTGCAAAAATCTCATGTTGTTTATAGTATACCCTGTAATAACTGTAATAAATCGAATATAGGACAAACTTTTCAAAATTTAGAAAAAAGATTAAAAGCACACAAATATACCAAAACAAAACCCACAGTACTAATAGAACATAAAAACAATGAGAATCATAGTTTCAACTTTAATAGCACAAACATTTTAGAAATAGAAAAACATCAAAAACGCAGAGAAATTTTGGAAATGCTACATATTCAAAAGAATTTAAATAAAGTCGTAAATGATAGAACATATATTAAACATTGAAGTTCAATATACGCAGATTTAATTCTTTAATTTTCCTAAGAAAGAACATAAATCCAAATAAAATAATACAACAAACAAACTCTAATCATAATTCATCTTCTTAGATAAAATCTAAACATCTAGAATTTTCAATTTTTCTAGAAAGAAAGTATAGTTTAGAACATGTGATCTTCAAAATTACAAGTAATGTCTTTTTGAAGACAACAATCAAATATTGTAAACCAATTTTGTACATTACATGGGTAAATGTTTCTATGGTTCCCATCCCATCTAATATCAACAGACCTGACTGTTGATATTGGACTAAACAGCACGTAATTAATAACTGAAGACGGCCACAGCCGTGATACAAAATTTTTGAAAAAAAGATCAAAAGTACCCTAAATAGAATAGCACGTGATAAATAACAGAGAACGGCCACAGCCGAAAAATTTTGATGAAACATAGTAGTCTTTTTTAACTAATCAAATTTTTTCAAATCAATAAATGCCAAAGAAATATAAATTTTTCAAAAGTTTTGAAAAAGCCACGAATGTCGTGGCGAAACGTCAACTTTTTAATTATATCGAGTTTTTTGAGATTCATCAAAGCCTGTTATTGCTAATAATTATCAAAAAGTTATATATATATATATATATATATATATATATATATATATATATATATATATATATATATATATATATATATATATATATATATATATATATATATATATATATATATATATATATATATATATATATATATATATACATATATATATATATATATATATATATATATATAAAGGTATATATAAATATGACAAAGTGACAGAATAGCTATAATACAATGTTTGATATTGTGATCAAGCAAATAGTTAGACTAAAGCTGTCCAACTTAACATTCAGTGATCGATAATTTGAAATGAAAAAATAATCAATAGCCAAATTAAGAAAAGAGTACTTCATCCCATGTAATATAGAATGTGCCCAGAAACGTATCAGTAAATAACGGTACAATTATTATTAACCGGACCCGAGTTTGGGATTCTTTGAATCATCCTCATTCCTCTGCCCATATTATATGAAGCGTGAATGATCTGACATAGCTGTACGGACGGTAGCATTGTTTGAGGTCCTGTCTTGCATCCCGCGTTTTCTAAGAGAATCGAAATAGGTTTGTTGTCTGCCAAGTCGACAAACGTCTCGTAAGCTGCCCACCTAGACCAAAAACTACACGAATATGTGGGGGAATTGCACAATGGACCTGCGAGATGACCGTTGAGCCGTTGGTCCAGCTCAATTCACCCTGTTGATATCGCCGGCGTTGTCGGTTAGAAATAAATTTCTTGTTTTCACTTATCTTTTGATTGTTTGAATGAACTTTCTTCTCATGTATTCATTTGAATTCTTGATGTTTAAAAAGTGAAAATAGTTTTATCGAATATACCAAACGCTGTAAGGAGAATTTTATATTTCAATTTGAATTGATAGTTGAGAAGATAAAGAAAGATTTTCTGAAGAATTTTGGTTGATACCTACCTGAATGAAAGGATATAGGAAAATTATGGAAAGAAAGTGCTTCCTTTCGGGATCATTTGATATCTCAAGACAGCCCCAGTTTGCAATAATAATGATGTGCGTTTCAATTTATAACTTTCAGTTTTATTTCACCGTCTCTTCATACTTTTCAGAAGAAATAACTACTTCATATTTAATTCTTATTTTACTGGTCTAAGATTGGATACTCATGTTCCAGTCTGGTGACTGGAATAATGTCAACGTTGTTGTTGAATATTGATACTTTTTTTCAACAACCAGGAACGCTATAATTTTTACTGGTATTCCGTTAAAACGAAATTATAACCGAGAATCTATAGAATTGCTACAATATATATATTTATATATATATATATATATATATATATATATATATATATATATATATATATATATGCTATAATAATTGATATATAAAAATATCATTATACTAATGTGAATCTGTTGATATTCATTTTTTCATATACCTACAACAATACTACAATATTTGTTTTGTAGGTTAAAATCATACGTAAATACTTTTTATTCTTCGGAAATCAATTTTTTATTTGCCTAGTATCAATACATATCATACGTACCAATAGCTATATTTTTGATATCTTACTTTATATCGAAATGTGGCAACAATGTTCGAATTCTAAGATATAGTCCTGATTATTCTAGGGAAGATTTTACCGAATTTCATCTCGAGAACTGACCGTTATGAGTAGTACCGAATAAAAGAGTCTGTGTAAACCGGAAAGATGTCCTATTTCATCCTAGATTCAAACTTATTGTCGTTTCAATGAAGTCCCCTATCCTGTATTAAATTTGATATAGGTGGACAAACTAACGGATTTTTGACCTGTTTTTCAAGATGAATATTTTTGAGGCTCTGAAAAGTCTTGGCCAACGAAAAAAACCATTCAAGAAATAAAAGGTTATCCTCTATGCATCTTTTGGTCATGGGATCCATTTCCAGAAATGTCTTATGTCCACCTATGAATTATATATCTTGAAGTTAACATATTTTCAATGAATGCCTATTTCAATATTCAGTTAAAGATTGATGACATGAAATCATTTTTCATTGAGGAAACTGAGAAGTTTGGAATAAAATAAATATAAGAAAAAACATAGAGTGTCATATAAATACTTTAGATTATTTCACCATTGAAGTTTGAGGTGCTGTATTGGATTAAAATGGAAAGAATAGAAATTATTTTATATTCACTATTTTTCTCACTGTGGATATTGAATTGAAGATAAATTTTAGTTAGATAATTATTTTATATTGAATTATCTGAAATGCTAATTGAATGCAATTGCAAATGACAGGGTAGATATTTTTTTGAAAAATCATCAATTAAACACAAATTTTCTTAGAAAAACATGAACGCAAATTCGATTTGGTGGATAAAAATAACGGCTGAATAATTGGTCAAATTATTATATATCACGTAAAGTGAAAAAGGAAAATATTTTCATAATTTGAAATTGTCAAACAATATTCTACGGTTATATGTAGTCCAAGACACCGCGAATATTTTACTGCCAAATGCACGAGATTATATCCGATGTATATATATATATATATATATATATATATATATATATATATATATATATATATATATATATATATATATATATATATAATATTTACATATAGATAATTAATATCCAAAGATGTAGCTCAGACATGTGCAATTTATTGAACAAGGGGGCCATTTATTACCCTTATCATTTCAAAGGTCAATCTTCAAAAAAACTTATGTTTTTCACTATTTCAATAAAAACATACTTTAGTAACTTAAGTTAAACATAACCTAACATAAACAGTCGATAGAATGATAGAATTAATTAAATAATCTAATCTATCGATATCGACTGCCATGTCAGACGCGACTGTTTTTCAAGTATTCATCTATAACACTAATTATGGTTGAGGATTTGAAAAATTAAGCCTAGAAATATGAATTACTAAAAACAGTACCACCGACCTATGGTTTTACTTTTCTAAGAAATTCGAAGAGTCTATGCAATCCCCCTTTGAGAAATTATGTCTTGAGTGTTTTTTAAATATGTTTTCTCCTTTAGTTCAAACAAATTCATTTAAAGAAAAAATTTGAGCTTTTTCCACAAAAGGTGAAGAAAATGTTTTCAATGAAACTCTTGTCTGCGAAACACCCCAATTCGTTGAAAAACTCCAAAGCTGAATATTGCAATTTGTCGGCAAATTATTAAAAATCTACAGCACTGTAAGAAGATAGGATCGAAACACGTTTTTGTTTTGCATCTCAAGATCAAGTTGTTTTCACGGCTGAATCAATAAAGCTCAGCTATTCTAGTGACATAATATTTTTGTAGGAATATCGTCAATTATAGCTAGGTACATCTTTCAAGAAAGCTGAACTCATTAAGTAATATGGTTGTTTCTAACTTTTAGTATTTATATATATATATATATATATATATATATATATATATATATATATATATATATATATATATATATATATATATATATATATATATATATATATATATATATATATATATATATATATATATATATATATATATATATATATATATATATATATATATATATATATATATATATATATATATATATATATATATATATATATATATATATATATATATATATATATATACATATATATATATATATATATATATTGCTTCGGGTGTAAATGCCTTCTTCAGACCTTCTTCAAAAAATATTTTAATCCTATAGCGTGTTTTGTTATTTTATATCGTATAACATTATTTCATTGCTTCTCACACTTCAAACAGTAAAATACTTTTTATAAACTCGTGTATAATTCTAAACATCCAAAGGTTCAAGAAAAATTATCGTAATATATATATATATATATATATATATATATATATATATATATATATATATATATATATATATATATATATTAAAAAAATATTTTTCGTATATTTATATTTTTTGTTTTATATATATATATATATATATATATATATATATATATATATATATATATATATATAATGAAGTTTGAACTTTGATATAAAACGACATTTGGCTTAAGTTTCACGATATTGAAGTAATTAGGCATTGTTTTTAACGGGAAAGGATAGTCGACATGTTTCGAGTAATGAACTCATTATCAAGACTAACTACAGGGGAGTGTACTTCCCTGTTCAATACAGTACCTTATTAGTTTAATATACTGAAACATAATCCAAGTGTAATTTTATTTTTAAGTTTAAATTTTATTCTTTCTTCATTCATGATATTTCACCAATTGATGTGCGACTATTCAATCTCAGCCTAAAATTTTAAATATTGTTTATACTTGGGTATTCGGCAAGGAGTTATCATCTGAACAAACGAATTTTGGTCATTATTTGCCGAAGTTATGGCTCGTTCCTCGCTTAAAAATTATTATTCATCAATAAATATAATCTAAATTGACATCTAAAATAATGGGCTGTAGTTTTGTGGAGCTGTTTGAAGTTATGGGCCCTACGGCCTGTTTATATCCTGAGACTCTATAAAGACTCGAAACGTCGACTGAAACAAGTTTGCTTGTTTGCATCATAAGTACATATATATATATATATATATATATATATATATATATATATATATATATATATATATATATATATATATATATATATATATATATATATTTTGGATTGATTGGGTAGATATTTTGTGTAAATTAATAAATATATTAAAACAATGGTTATATATAACAATTTAGACTTTTATTATAAGAAATAACGCATGACGCACGTTTCGGTGGAACTTCACCTTCTTCAGATGCTAATGGCAAACTGTTTGCCATTAGCATCATATATATATATATATATATATATATATATATATATATATATATATATATATATATATATATATATATATATATATATATATAGGTATATATTTATAGATTTAGAACAACGACAAACTTCAACACGGTTTCATTTAAGTAAGAACCTTTCTCCATGGATAAATTTCATGGAGAAAGGTTGAGGATTTACGCAAGTCCACAGCTCCAGACTTAAATACAGTTGACATTTCATTGGATTGAATTATTATGGTGAAGTGCACCGTAGTCATTTTAACAATTTTCATTTTTTATGTGGTTTGTGAATTTTTGTACACCTCTGCAGATTCTGCTGATAGAGTTAGGCGGTTAAAATATAATACGTCAATTGAGATTGTGTTAGGAGAGAGCACACTGTGGGTTTTAACTGATTTATTTCATCGCCACAATTTTTATATTAATAATTTCAAGCATTTCTGATCATTGCGCATCTCTACAGCCATTCCAAATTCAAATGGAAAGATGAAAATTTGTAAGAGAATTTACTTAGTGGGTTAACAATTTGTGTTTAAAAAAAACAGAAATGAGGGGAAAACACAAACATAGTGACAATGCTCTATACTACTGCTCACCGAATTTGGCGTATTCGATATTGTTACTAATAGTCTTTCAATTTCTCACAGTGAGTCTGGTATAAAACTCGACTCAGTAAATTTCTTACGATTTCGTGATACCTTGTTGAATAAACGTGGACTATTGTTCGCCGCTCTTAAAGGCTGGAAGATAACTATAGACTGTTAAAAATGGTACGGATCCGCCGAACTATCAGGTAGATGAATCGTATTGTTTGCCAAGATAAAAACTACACATACACACGGACAGAGACACATGTGTCGCGTTTAGTAGAAGGACGAAAACGTAGACTGAACACATCGGAACGCT
Source organism: Cynegetis impunctata (assembly GCA_030704885.1). Classification (NCBI taxonomy): domain Eukaryota; kingdom Metazoa; phylum Arthropoda; class Insecta; order Coleoptera; family Coccinellidae; genus Cynegetis; species Cynegetis impunctata. The sequence continues at coordinate 20,395 of JARQZK010005347.1, read as the reverse complement.
TGTTAAGTTTGAAGAGATATATGTGGTAACTGGAAATCTCATAGGAGAGTCAAAATTTGTAATCGAAAGACATAACGTTCGGAAACTTCTATTGAACCAATAAAACGCTTCGATTCAATCATATTTTTACTAGTAGATTCCCTGAAAATGATAGAATATTGCACTGGATCTATGAATGGTTTTTTTGAATTCGATTTTTTTACGCCCGATTATTATCATCATTGAAACGTTGCCAGATCTACGAGTAACTTATTCTAAATATGTTATTTTAAATAGCATACCATGTATATTTTAACATTTTTGAATTTTGTGGAACATTGTGAAACTTTTTTTGTAGAAAATATGACTTACCTATCTTGAGCCATTTTCAAAATAAAAATTATTCTTGAAAAATTGGGCCGACATCGCCGAATTAAAAATTTATTTTTTCATAACTATCACAGCTAGAGCCCTGAAATGTTGTTTAGAGAATCAAATTAGGTTATTTTAACATAATAAATTATGATAGTCAAGGTATCTCACACAGGGTGAGCACAAAATAAAATGTATGCATTAATTTCAAATAAAATAACCTATATTTTATAGCATCATTCAAAAGAAAAACAAATTTCTCAACTGAAAGTATCAAATAATTGGTTACTTATCTCTAGCAGTTTCAGACTTTTTGACGAGAAACTCAAGAACAAACATGATTTTTCAATCTATGACTGAGGGCAACCGTGGCAACGCAAATAAATGTCACCGGTTTGCCCACGTTTAACCTCGAATTTTGGCACATGCCAGGCATTCAAAAAAGAATACAGAGTTCAATCAAAAACTGAAATAATAATGATATTAACAATAATTTATTCATTTCAAAAACATTGTGCATATGAGTTTGAAACAGATTAAGCATAATAAATGATATTTGTCAGAATTTACAATAATACACCAATTCAGATAATGCGACAATTACAGCAAAAATTATTTTATTTTACAGGTTGAGCTATGGCGATGATATCAAAATCTCCTAACCAGTCTTGGCATTCTGAATCTTCATTATGTCTAGCATAACATATGTCAAAAATACACTGGAATGAATCAATATTACATTTTCGTGTTAAGTTTGCCTTGAAAAAACATTTTGATCGATCTAGTTTCTATTTAGAAATAAAATTAACCGCCTACTCTAATGAAACGTACATTATGTTTGTTCCAATTAATGGATATCTAGATAGTTAATTGAATATTAATTTCATTTCTACATAGAAACAGGAATAAATCTATATTACTTTTTCGTGTTAAGTTTACTTGAAAAAAAATTTCGATCAATGTAGTTTCTATGTAGAAATAAAAATAATATTAAATTAAATATCTAGATATCCATTTATTGGAACAAACATAATGTTTGTTCCATTGTTGGTCGTTAATTTCATTTTACATAGAAACTAGATTTATCTAAATTTTTTTTTCAAGTAAACTTAACATGAAAATTTTACATGGATTTATTCCAGTGTATTATTGATATATGTAATGCTAGACATACTGAAGATTCAAAATTCGAAGACTGGATAGGAGATTTTGATGGCACCACCCATCACAATAGCTAAACTTCTAAAATAAAACATTATTTTTGCTGTAATTGTCGCTTTATCTGGATTGATTTATATTATGTGTTATTTTATTTTATGTAAATTCTGACTAATTTCATTTGTTATGCTTAATCTGTTTCGAACTCATATGTATGATATTTTTGCGAAGAATAAATATTAATATTTTTATTCCACTTTTTGGTTGAAGCCTGTATTTTTTTTTTGATGCCTGACATGTGCTAAAATTCGAGGTTACACCCGTCACATTTATTTGCGTTGCCACGATCGCCCTCAGGCATAGAATGAAAAATTATGTTTTTTCTAATCGATTTTTTCTAATTTTTTGCCAATAAGTTTTAAACCGATAGAGATAAGTATCCTATTACTTGATACTTTTAGTTGAGAAATTTGTTCTTCTTTCATATGCTGCTATGAAATATAGGGTGTCCCATTTGAAATTAATGCATACATTTCAATTTTATGTTCTACCAGAAGAACATTTTTTTGTGCACACTCTGTGTGGAGATACCTTGACTCTAATAATTTATTATGTTAAGCTAACCTACTTTGATTCTCTATCAAAAATTTCAGGGCTTTAGCTGTGATAGTTATGAAAAAGTAAATTTTTAATTCGGAGAAGTTTGTTGCCAAATATTTCGGAAAGTTATTTTTATTTTGAAAATGGCTCAAGATAGGTGTGTCATATGTTTTATAAAACAGTTTCGAAATGTTCCACAGAATTCAAAAATGTTAAAATATACATGGTGTGCCATTTAAAATAAGATAGTTAGCATAAGTTAAAAGTAGATCTGGCAACGTTGCAATAATGATAATATTTTCCAAGTGTAGATCATAAACCCCTATAAGCATAGCCCAAATTTCAAGTGGCTACCTTTTTTCGTTCTCTAGATACTTCTAATATGCCATTGAGATTAGGGAACTCTGTGTATATATATATATATATATATATATATATATATATATATATATATATATATATATATATATATATATATATATATATATGTATATATATATATATATATATATATATATATATATATATATATATATATATATATATATATATATATATATATATATATATATATATATATATATATATATATATATATTTATATATATATATATATATATATATATATATATGTTCAGAAAGATTTCCGCGGTCGGAAGTATTTGAAAAACTTGGTTCACGGAATGAACCGCGTAAAAGATTTGAAAAATCTCGACGTTTCGGCTCCTTTTGCGAAGCCATCTTCAGGAGAATTAGAAGGGAAATAATTCAGACTCGTGGCCTCCATCTGCCTACTCCACGAATCGAATTTAGGAGGAATCGGAAACAATACGATTGCGTGGTCTCAACCTGCCTACTCCACTAACCGTATTGCTTCCTGTCAACTCTGAAGTCTCAATCTGCCTACTCTTCAGAGTCAACTGACGGGCCGATCGTCGCGTGGCCGTATTTATAGGGGAGGGGGTGGGTACTCACGCTCATCAGTGCGGGATGCACTCTGATTGGGCGTTACATGGCGACCACTGAGAAGTGGTTTCCATGCTGATGGGAGTCTGTGACTGTCATCTCTGGTGTTCAAACAATTTGGACGTTTTTCTATTTCTACAGCTTCACGGATAATTCGGGATTTGAAAGATCGGACGGGAGCAATAGTTCTTGTATTGGGGAAATCGATAATGTGGCCTGTTTGGGTATGATGTTGGGAAAGGGCGTTGGCGATATCTGAGTGTCTTACCGAAAGTGAATGTTCCTTGGCACGGACCTGAATTCGTCGGTTCGTTTGTCCTATATAGGAACGAGGACAATTGGAACAGGGAATCTCATAAACACCGTGATTTTCGTTAGGAATTTTATCCTTGACGGATCTGACCAGATGGGAGAGTTTTTGTTGAGTAGTGAATATTGTTTTGATGTTTGTGTTTTTGAGAGATCTTGCGATCTTATCTGTTACTCCTTTGATGTAAGGAAGAAATAATTTAGGTGTAGATTCATGTTCAGTGGGATTGGAAGGTGGTAGAGGTGGGGTGATATTTGTGTGTTTGCGTATGCTCTTGTCGATTTGATATGTGTTGTAACCGTTCCGTAATAATATATGTTTTAGAATTTTGAGTTCTGATTCACGGTGTTCGTCGTCAGATAGTCGAATGGAACGGTAGATTAGGGTATTAACTACAGAGTTAAGTTGAGAAGGATGGTGGTGAGACTGGGCATTCAGATAACGGTTTGTATGAGTGGGTTTACGATAAAATGAATAGGAGAAGCCTTGGGATGGAAGTTTTTTGATCATGACATCGAGGAATGGCAGAGACCCATCGTTTTCCACTTCCATTGTGAATTGGATACTTGGATGTATGCCATTCAAATGATTCAAGAAGTGGAGCAACGAGTCTTCGCCATGGGGCCAGATCGCAAAGACATCGTCTACATAACGTAGCCAGCATGATGGTTTAAGGTCGAATGACGAGAGAGCTTGGGTTTCGAAATGTTCCATGAAAATGTTGGCTATGATGGGGGAGAGAGGGGATCCCATTGGGGCTCCCTTGATTTGTCTGAAGAAATTGTCTTGAAAGATGAAATAAGTGTTGGCCATGCAGTGTTTGATCAGGGATAGGTTGTCTGGGGATATTTGATGTTTCGTGTCTAGGATGGAAAGTGTTTCTTCAATGGGGATATTTGTAAATAAGGAGACAATATCAAAACTAACAAGGAGATCAGTTGGGGTAATATCAATACTTTGAAGGAGTTCTATGAAGTGAAAAGAGTTTTTGACGTATGACTGGGTTTGTTCGGCAAGGGGTTGAATATCACCCCACCTCTACCACCTTCCAATCCCACTGAACATGAATCTACACCTAAATTATTTCTTCCTTACATCAAAGGAGTAACAGATAAGATCGCAAGATCTCTCAAAAACACAAACATCAAAACAATATTCACTACTCAACAAAAACTCTCCCATCTGGTCAGATCCGTCAAGGATAAAATTCCTAACGAAAATCACGGTGTTTATGAGATTTCCTGTTCCAATTGTCCTCGTTCCTATATAGGACAAACGAACCGACGAATTCAGGTCCGTGCCAAGGAACATTCACTTTCGGTAAGACACTCAGATATCGCCAACGCCCTTTCCCAACATCATACCCAAACAGGCCACATTATCGATTTCCCCAATACAAGAACTATTGCTCCCGTCCGATCTTTCAAATCCCGAATTATCCGTGAAGCTGTAGAAATAGAAAAACCTCCAAATTGTTTGAACACCAGAGATGACAGTCACAGACTCCCATCAGCATGGAAACCACTTCTCAGTGGTCGCCATGTAACGCCCAATCAGAGTGCATCCCGCACTGATGAGCGTGAGTACCCACCCCCCTCCCCTATAAATACGGCCACGCGACGATCGGCCCGTCAGTTGACTCTGAAGAGTAGGCAGATTGAGACTTCAGAGTTGACAGGAAGCAATACGGTTAGTGGAGTAGGCAGGTTGAGACCACGCAATCGTATTGTTTCCGATTCCTCCTAAATTCGATTCGTGGAGTAGGCAGATTGAGGCCACGAGTCTCAATTATTTCCCTTCTAATTCTCCTGAAGATGGCTTCGCAAAAGGAGCCGAAACGTCGAGATATTTCAAATATTTTACGCGGTTCATTCCGTGAACCAAGTTTTTCATATATATCTATATATATATATATATATATATATATATATATATGTATATATATATATATATATATATATATATATATATATATATATATACATATATATGTATATATACCGGGTGTCCACAGAAGGTAGCTCGCCCACAGTACCATTTTTTTTCAAATGGCAACATGATGGCTCTTCGGGTAAAAAAAGATCAATTTATTACGATTAATTTGAAACCGCACTGTAGGTATTTGGTTGAAATAAGATTTGAAATCATCGAGTAGGCTTTCACCAACACAACTGAAACAACCTCATTAAAAATGCTGTAAAATTCGACATGTCGACATAGTATTTTACATATCTTCTACAAAGTCAATTAGGTAGTTATTGTGTTCTTCATTGTTTGAAAATCATGGAAAATAACAATATTTATACCAAAATTGAAAAAGTTGATATGTTATTATTTTTGGAGAGTGTATAAAAATTCAACGGATGCTGCACGTCTCTACGCACAGAGATATCCTGATCGGCGTCACCCGACCCGGCACTATTTTCCAAAACTGGTCCGAAAAATGCAAATGAGCCTGATATTGATGAAAACGATTCAGTTGAAGTTAGTGAAGAAAAAGGAATAGATGTGCTGGCATACGTTCAAGTAAATATGAATACATCACTAAGGGAGATCGCAAGACACTCTGTGTCATGAAGAATCATAAATATCACTCAAGTGGAAAATTCACCTGGAAAAGTATAAAGAACTCATTTTTCTTGAAAAAATTGTGGCGTCTTTTCAAAACAAACATGGCGCCGTCCTTTCGAGAAACTTCATTTCCAACAATCAAATTCATCTATAACTATGAAGATTCACGCGGTCGCATGTTCCAATATACTACTTCAAACTTACCTTATCCGTCTCTTTCTAATACTCGGCGGTAATTTTCATCTATTTCATCTACCGCTAATTCTTTCAGCTATTTATTTGTTTCAATTGTTTTTATCAAGCTTCATATTTCAATTTTGTAGTGGAGTTTTTCTTTTTGTTGTTTTCTCAGATTTAAGTCAGGTTTTTCATCTTTTATAATTAAAAATTATGAGCTAATTTTGTACGCTCTAATGTTTTATAATTAAGTTTCGATGTCTAAATATTTTCAAGCTTTTACTGAAGTGATTTAACCGGATCTACACATATTAATAATACCTATAAATCGGAAGTACATACACTTCAACTTGAATCGAAATTTATATTAGCTTAACGGTGTTGGAATTAATTGCTCGTTTTCTGTGTAATTACTCTATAATCAATTGTGTTCTGATTGACAGTGATGAGTATTTAACTGAAAAATACTTAAAACTACCAATCTATTATTCCTCCATTAACGACAGTAGGAAATGTGAAATTTTTGTAGTACTTACCTATCTTGAACTTGGAAATTTGCTAGACTCATAATTTGTATTCTTAAAAGTTTGCACAATTACGTAATCCATATACGAAACACATTTGAATTCTTCAAAATTAATGCTGCGCTAGAAATTTATGTGGAATGAAAAAATTACTTAAATTACAGATGTAGATTTGCTGAATTATTAAGCAGAATTGAAATTTATGTTCCCTTATTACCAAGTGAGAATTTTTTTAAATTAGATACTTCGAATCAATAACTATGTGAAATGCAGGAGCTTCTTTATTGCTGTAATGAGATTCTATATTTACTGCAAAAATGGAACCGAGGAACAACATTGAAATTCAATAGATATCACACTCAAAATGGATCAAGGTTTGATCTTATATCAAATTTTTCATCAAGAAATGAATTGTTGCTTTATCTGTGAAGTATAAATTATGGTTCAAAATATCTAATTTTTTTATATATTTTCAAAAATCAAGATTGGCATCCTTGTTTTGACGAATGGATTAAATTTCTTATTACTATCACCTTGAGCAAAGAAAAATAAATATGAGTGAACCAAAGTTGGAGCATCCCTATTTTATTGTTTTTCGTTTCCTATTGTACGATATCAGACTGCATCATCTCAGCAGCGTACAATGGGGAATCTCCAAGAAAAGCCTGAACGCACGTATTTGCTTTGTCGTTGCTCCCGACCCACCCAGGAAGTTCTTTTTTATTTTGTTCAGACTGTCGACTGAACTGTAATACAAAAGTGCTAAACGCAATTGTAACTTCGAATATTGAATGAAACTTCCTTCTCGACCTTTTCAACTCGTTTATTCGAATCTGCTATGGTTAAGTCGACATCTTTAGAACTGATATGATAAATCCTTGAAATAATCCGTACATTTGAAATACTAGTGTGGGTCCTACACTAAACGAGCGTAGTTAAGATCGAAAATATATCTCTTGAAAAATCATTTCAACTTCCTCACGCATTTTTCTAAAATGTGATTTTGGTAGTAACAGTGAATAAATAAGTGATTAACTTCTCTAAAAAAGTCCGAGAAATAAATAATAATAAATAAAAACTTAAAATCTATCTCTATATTGGAAATACATTAATTTCAAACCTCCTTCTCAATCTGTGTAAGCTGTGGGAGTGCCTAGAACCTCAAAAACTAAAAAACCAAAAATCTCCGCCGCCGACATTTTTATGTAATGGCGGCTATTTGACATAATATTTTATATCGTAAAGAGATACATCCATAACATCAAGTTAATTCACTTAAAAGTTCTCAAACCTCTGATTGACGATGGTTTCGTGTTACGAAAACCGTTCAAAATCTTGTTTTTAACTCCATTCCTACACCCTCCCAAACCGAGAAGTCTGTTCATATATACTGTGCATAGTTCATCACCATATCTGTTGAAAACTGCTCCAAAAAATATCTACGTTATATTCCGAATCGAATGACATTTTGCTCATATTTTTCCAAGACTGCTGAGAAAAAATGAACAAAAAAGCAATTGTTGACTAGACTATTGAGTCAACTAAGCTTCAGAATATTGTTGCCGATGTTTTTGATATAAATATAAAATTCATCAACTATAAAATAAATAGAAATACTTACAAAAAGATTTGTATTCAACTTAGTTACATTATGACATAAGTTTGATCTCTATCGATGTCTGAATATCTCGAAACTGATATATGCTAATAATACACTAATAATACTGTAAAACAATTCAGTGTAGAATTTCTAAAAAATAAGTGTTGTTATTTCATTTCCAGTAATAGTTGATAATCGGTAGCACCTTCTTTTTGAGACTTCATATAAGCTTAGTAGGTATCTATGAGTACCTAGTTACTCATCAATGAGCAAAAACGTTAATATACTTCCACTACTCACAACTATACCTAATATTTCCTTATAAACAATAATCAGTAAAGTAAAATGAAATTAACATTGTTTCAGATTTTCTCACGTATGTTTGTACGTGTAATCAATGATTAGGACAAAATAAAGTTGAATTTCTACCAAAAATGGCCAACGGATGAACCCATCAGTCCATCAGTCTTTTTGACATGCTTAGAATTTTAATTAGCAAGTTAATCATTTATCGTCTTCAGCTTGAACTTCCTGAATCTCAGCTTGAGGTTCCCATAATCGCCTCAAATTTCAAATACTTTTGCACTTGGTATTAACTAATAATTGAGATCTTTTTATTTTTGGTCAAACAAATTAGATAAACTTTTATCGATATAATATATTCATTTATTTTGTTATTATTACTCAATAAAATAAAGAAAGATACAATGAGGATATAAAGAAAAATAACAATATCTAGGATATCAAAAACAAACGAAAAATCGAGCTGTAACACTTATACATACTCAACAACAAGGTCAGAACACAAATCAATTCAGAAGTACATCTACCCTTCTCTTAAGCTGATCAAGGCTATAATTCAAATATTTAAATTCACACAAATGTTGTCAATAATCGTTTCAAAGCTACTTAAAATTATATAATCATAACTATAGAATAATTCAATAGGATTTTCGCAAAAAATCACTTTTTCTAGTTCAGGCGAGACCCACTGATCGTCCTGGTTTAAGACGATTCGCCACATCGGATTAACAAAATTCAAAAGGTTCACTTCAAAATCTTATACAAGGAGATAAAAGGGGTTTCTTTCTCTAGTCCGACGTTATAGTAACTGACACAAACGCATCAAAGCCAGAGCAGGCCAGACAAACTGTATTAAAGTATCCTACCGATCTTTTTCTATTGGAGCCCCCCAGAAATTACATCATTAGAGCAGCTGTTGAACGCAATACTTAATCGTGGATTGACAGGCGTTAACATGTTAGATTAACCAGTAATATTTCTCTATAAACCACATAGTGGGCAAGCGCACATTGAAACTTTTTTGAGTTCTGTGTGATTATTGATCAGCTTTAAGGAATAAAGAAGGAATTAAAAAGATTTCAATTATTATTTTTAATGGACGAAATTTACGATGGTTTCTAAAAAAATACTAGAGTTGACACCCTGTTGGCACAAACTTACTTTATCATAATTTGATAAACAGCAGGTATAATGAAATAAATCAACAACATTTGAGAGTTATTAAATGAAAAAAAATAGAATATTATTTTAGGATTTATTTCTTACTTTGAGAGCAAATAGAAACCATTTATAACATATTCTCAGGCGAGTTAAGTGCATTCGGAAGTAAGTAAAACGAGAACAATATTCTCATTATAGCATTAATATGTTAACATATAATGAATAGCTAAACTATAACAACTATCGGAAATAGATGTATTACTTTGCAGAAGTGAGAACACTTTTAGTGATGCTGTAGATAAAGCGTTTCTATATTATATATATATATATATATATATATAATATATATTATATATATATATATATATATATATATATATATATAGGTATATATATATATATATAGGTATATATATATATATATATATATATATATATATATATATATATATATATATATATATATATATATATATATATATATATATATATATATATATATATATATAAATAGGATAATAATATTTGGGTATAGCGGCAAGCAAAACGTGTACTTTTATAACACTATATTTCCGATATTTCGACAATGATTATTGTCATCTTCAGGGAAGCTACAACATAAGCACAAAAGAAAATCAAAAGTTGCTCCATAACGGTCAACCGTAACACTACTCACTGTGTCTTTGAGAATGATTGCACAAGATGTAAAAATCGAGATACAGCATTATTGATTTAAATCATCTTACTGAAATGTATTCTTTTTTGTTAGATTTAGATAAAAACATCCATTTGAGAAATGTCGAGTGAGGGAAGAGTTGCCTTTCCTTTTCTGAGTCATTTATAGTTCTGGCTATTTTATTTGTTAGCAGTGACCAATCTGTGAACCTTAATTATCTGTCTGTCTATGTCTACTTTCTTGATCAAGATGGCTGGTCGCGTCTCTTTTTCAGTCAATATGTAATGACGAAGTAGATAATTATATTCTTTAAATTTTCAACTTAACCTTAACTTCAACGATATTTATTTCCTCTAAATTAATTGTGGTTTGTTTTATTTTATTGTGACCATTTAACTTATAATGTTAGTTGATGACATCACATTGTGTGTTTCTCGATCAATAATGTTTTATAGAAATCAATAATGCTGTATCTCGATTTTTACATCTTGTGCAATCATTCTCAAAGACACAGTGAGTAGTGTTACGGTTGACCGTTATGGAGCAACTTTTGATTTTCTTTTGTGCTTATGTTGTAGCTTCCCTGAAGATGACAATAATCATTGTCAAAATATCGGAAATATAGTGTTATAAGAGTACACGTTTTGCTTGCTGATATACCCAAATATTATTATCCTAATTGCATCCTAACCAGTCGGCAAAGACTACCCTTCTTCTAAATATATATATATATATTATATATATATATATATATATATATATATATATATATATATTAATTTTATTTTAATATATATATATTTATATATTTATATATATATTTATATATATATATGTATACATTTATATATATATATATATATATATATATATATATATATATATATATATATATATATATATATATTATATATATATATATATATATATATATATATATATATATATGTATATATATTTATATATATATATATATATAAATATATATATAAATATAAAAATAAAAATATAAATATATATATAACATATATATATATATATATATATATAAACGAGTAGAAAGTATATTATTCGTAAAAATTATAATATATTACCCACTTCAAAAAAATAACCAATTGCATTTCGATAAAAGGCCAGGGAATAAGCAAATATTACATATTTTTTAATTCATATTATTGAATTTATCCATCTCTAGAACTGAATATTGTGCCCTTGTTGAAAGGATCGGCTTTCTCCAAACATATCAATAGGCATATACGAATACAGCTAACCTTGAGACTGTAACGCTAACATTACGTTCAATCATTTCTAGGCTGGCTTCCATTCGCCTAGTATCTGGAGATTAGCGAATTTCGAACAAAATTATTCCCAATAATATTACTATAAATTTTCATTGAAATAATCAAATACGACTTACGTAAGTCTTATCAGTTAACAGAGATTTTGTGCTGAAAATTGAAAATCATCATACAGTTTAGAAATAGAATTTGAATTGAGTTTCTATTTTGCAGTCAGATTAATTTATTATCATATGTATATGTCCTTAATATATCAATAGACTGAATGGATAGTTATCATCGAAGAATAATCTCATACAAGATTTGCTGCATATGAGCATATGGTAATATCATTATTATGAATTTGTTGGACAGTGTATAACGATTTGATATTTCGTAAACTATCATTCCTTTGATATCTGAATCTAATAAGATGAGAATAATTCACAATGTTCAACACTGACATGTTTCAGGGTTTGGGATAATGTAGGTAAGTATAGACAATCCAAAAAAAACTATAATATGTTTGTTATTTTGGAAGAGATAGAAATGGTTTATCATTCTTTAACGTTAATTAAAACACATTTTTCATGAAATAGTACTATTAAGGTGAATTTAGATGGATGAAATGATAACAATTAATAACCTATATCAATATTCGAGAACATTATTATAATCAGAATTATCATTTTTATATTGATATTTCTCATCACAAGTAATATAAGAATCAATTCCTTGCCTTATCATTAAATTTCCTTAAAAAAATTCACGGAACTGATGTTTGTCATAATCAGTAATTGTTACACATATCAGCAAAATAAATCAATGGTGAAGAGATTGATGAAATCAGTCGGAATATAAAATTATTTTGCAAATTTATAAAATCATTAATAAATCAAGAAAATTGTTCATGGTGAAAAATAGTAATTCTTCTTCTATTCAATATTGAATATTTTCTTCATGAAAATCAGTTATAAAGGCTCTCAGTATAAAACTCCTTAAGATTTCCATGAATATTCCAGTATTAAGATAATCAATTAGCAATTATATAAATCGCCTATGAATTGAATATAGATTATTTTTCAACAGGTTAAGAATGTTGTTCTCGAATATACCCTAACAATATCAATTGACTTTTCAAAACCTCAGAGTACTGTGCTACCTTGAGTTCACGAAAACAAAATTTGGCAACAATAGTTATTTTATATTTTTATAGAAATCTCTGCTTTTTCCTTACTCTGGTCCGCTTTGAAGCCCCTACTCGCCAAGCAGCTGCACCGTGTCGCCGTAATTGCTTTTAAAATCGACGTTTAGTTGGGTTTTATAATAATATATCCAACAATGGTACGTTAAAATACAATAATCTCCTCTTCAATATCCACAATGTTACGGAAAACTCAAAGTGTGCTGACACTGAATTGAATGAGGAAGTTGATACTATAATGGTGCAACTAAATGAAACAGATGCCTTAGTATCACCTAACTGCATTGTAATATTTACTAGTTCATTTTATATCATTCAGAGTTTCTATTTCGTGGTGTTTTCTATTGGAACTAAATTTTTTGATATATCTTCTGGTGATTTTCAATAGAAATGATGTACTTAATTTTATAACCGTTGATCCATTAACATACCATTAGCTATGAATTATAGATATGAAACCAAATCTGTCAGAGAAATTTAAAATTAACAAAATACCCTTATTTTAATTAATAAAATCCCTGATCGAAATATTTGAAATTATCATATTATAATTATTGAAAAGAATATCATGCTAATACTGTCATTTTTTGAATATGAGAATAACTCCAAACAGAGCTATTGAACTGAATGAAATTTTCTTTCATTAACAAGTGGATTGTAATATTTTTGAGATTAAAGATAAAATTTTGGGCTCTCACAATAATTTTGAATTAATACTCTATTTGAGAGTAACTAGCAGGATTCAAACTACTCTTATTATGAGTTTTCATTAAAATAAAATTCTAAAGCGAACACAGCTGAAGCTTTTCAATTTGTTTGTGTTAGGTAAATTTCTAATTAAATTGAATCAAAGTTAGTAGTTTGACCAGAATACCTGTCATTAAACAATCATTGGAAACATTTATGGAAAGGAATACCTAATTTTTGAATATTTCTCTTTGGGATCTTCTTGATGACACCGATTCGATAAACCCTTCAAACAATATGCCTTTTGAAAACAATCAACTTTCTGTTAAAAATAGTTTGAGTCAACCGAAGGTTTGTATCCTTTGTTGAAATTGTCGCCAGTAATCCTAAATAATATGTCCTCATATTGTGATCTTGATATGGATGTCATCGATGGCCTTAGGTAAGATGCGTACATATTCGCAATGCACACAATGCACTGGTACGAATTGAAAAGGAGTGGATTATCTTGCCTTGAGTCCCGTCGATTGATTTCCTTTTCACGTGTTCTCATCTGTCCTTCGTATGGACACGTGCTTCCTTGTGAAGACGATGTTTCTCTACAGTTTGTCATCTCATTTGCAACTGAATGCTGAGGTACTCCAAAGGTTGGTTGATATATAAATGGAGTGATCAATGAATTCTGGTTTACGAACAATGAGCCAAGACCGGTTGACAATGGGACAGCCTGTAAGTCCACAAATGCCTCTATTTTAGTTTAAGAAATATTGATGCTACTGTAAACATAAAATATTTATAAAATTACATCGTTCACTGGATTACCGTACAAAAACATTCAATATTATGAACAAATTGTGAATCCTAGGGTGATTTTCTGCAAAAAATGTCAATATTAGGAATAAATACTATTTCTGTAACATACAAACATTTTCAACAGAGAATTTTGAATACTTACTCTCAATCAATATACTGTTGTCCATCTTCCATATTTATGTTGATACAAACAACTTTCCATATACGTCTTCTAATTCAATATATGTATATATATATTATATAAGTATATATAAATGCTCTTGCCTGAGGCTAACTTTTATTTATTCATCTATTTATAGCAACAACAGGATATTTAAGTTCTAAAAACCGATATAGTTAAAGAATCGACGTTTCTCAAAAGTTTTGAGAATGTCAGGAGTGCCCCGACTAAACGTCAACTCATTGATAAAATCGGTTTTTCAAACTTAAACGGCTTATGCTAAAAATAATCTGCGCCAACATCAAAGTGATAATTTACTTGAGAAATGTATTTGATTCTGTGGGTGTTACTGTTCTATATGTTCTAAAATGTTATAAAAATGATATGAATGAGGTCATAGATTCCTCACCGATACACAATACAGTAGGTACCCACTAGTACTACCTTACAAGCGAAGGGATTTTGAATTTCATATAACTTTTTTCCTGTATACTTATGAAAATATTTAACATTCAGCTCTTCCTGAGTACATGAACCATTTTTGATATTCTTTTCAACTTGCTTCATCAAGAGAGGACTCTGGAGGAAACATGCTTGTATGAAACATGACTTAAAAGTATGGGCACTAGGTAGAAATATAGTTCCTGTATTTTGAACTATGAAATATTTCACACCATAACGGTTTTCCCACATCGTAAGCAATTTTCGGATGACCTGATTCTATCCTCTCTACACGATCCTTTATATAAACAAACCCCATTTCCAAGTCACAATGAGCATCCCTTTGCTACCTCTATAACCCTATTATAGGAGAATCTCTGGTTGTGCCACTTTATGATTACACTACATTATACAGAGAACATTTCAATACTTAGAGCATATTTTCAGTGCAACTACTAACTAAAACAAATATGGAAGTACGCGCCGAAACTACATTTTTCGTTCACTCCAAAAAATGAATTTGTGGACTCTTTTCTAGGTACTGATATTTCCTATCGTTGTATTAAGTATAAAGAAATCTTTGAGTGATACGGCTTGTATAGAATAACATCATGTAAGAGAACTCATCCATCAAATATTTTGTGTTTGTTTAGTCAGCTAAGTAACCATTGTCCTAGCACTGGTAGAGAGCAAGGTTTTTTGTAATTGCTTCTCGTCTTCATAAAGGTTTTAAAAATATATATAAATATATGTATTTTTCGTTTACTTGCAATGAGAGCCGAGTGAGATTTACAAAAGATGTTATACAGAAATTAACATTTCATCAAGAAATCAATTCGTGACATTTTCAGAACTTTTCTGAAGGAAAACTTACTATAACAAAGTAATTTTGATTTCTAAAAACATTGAAAAAATACATTTTTTTCAGTCAAATCTTTTTTCAAATTGCAATCGTCTGTTATTGCAAATTCACGAAAAATAATATATATATATATATATATATATATATATATATATATATATATATATATATATATATATATATATATAAATATATATATATATATATATATATATATATATATATATATATATATATAAATATATATATATATATATATATATATATATATATATATATATATATATATATATATATATATATATATACATATATATATTTAACTATTTATCGTGTAACACAGATTTGAAAAATACTTTACTGAAAAGATAACGCCTTGTCACGAAATTCGAAATTTTGAAAAGGTAAATTAATGTGATATTTATGAAATTCAAAAAAATGAAGAGTCAGAAAACAGACACACTTGTTTCTCTTATATTTTATCGGCTGTGGCGTTCTTCAGTTGCTAAGAACGTGCTATTCAGTCCACTATCAGCAGTCGGGTCTACTAATATGTTATGATAAGGGGAAATAGAGAAACAGTTATCCACGAAATGTGAATAATTATTTGATTTGTAGATGTGATTGAAGAAGTTGGATTATTATTTGATAACCTTCGTTGCCTTATTGTGTATTGATTCATTTTTCTTCAAAAAAGTCTATTGGAGATACCGCAAAGAACCTAACAGATCATATATGTCACAATATAGATTCAATTTTTTCAACATAAAAACGATTGAATACACTCCATCAAAGCTATGAAATATTAATTCCAACATCAATAATTTGTCTGTTGAAGATGCAGTTTCGAAGATAGTCGAAATTGGCAGTAGGTAATTTCAAGACAAATCTTTGTACTTTACGTTTATTACGACTTCTGTGGTTTCCCTTACCATGTAATATTAGCAGATCGTCGGTACAGCTATATGACTGAATAGCTTGTAAATAACAACAGCAAGACGTCAAAAATATTTGTATAAGCATTTCATATATTTCATCTTACATGGGCAAAAATATTTGAATTTCAATTTTATATAAAAAAAATCTACGAAGTTAGACGAGGCAACAAACCATTGATTAGATTATATAAGGATTACTTTCTAACAACAAATTATGAACAGATATGAACGTGATATGGTTTTTTTTTGTCTTTAGAGATAAGGAATAGAAACCAATCTACTTCATAGGTATTTGGATGCACCGTATCATCATCAACTAGTAAATCTTTGTACCTGATATTTGTACAGTAATTGAAACTTGTTACACTAATTCAATTAGAAGTAAAATTGAATATTTATTTATTCTATTTATCAAGATCCTTCGCTGTCACTTTTCAGCAAGAGTCAAAAAATAACGAATAATTTTATATTTATATTCCTTTTACCGTCTTATGACCAAAAGTAGCGAATCCGGTTTTGTATTTAAAACTCAGAGAAGCATAAATTTTTCAATTGATTTCATTGCCAATTCATTGTTTACGAATTGACATTCAATTGATAATTCAAAGCGATGAGTGAAATATGCAATTCATAACACAGTTCTTATTTTAATTCAAACAAACATTGATATATTTCTTAACATACACAGAATCACAAAAATGCATAAGCAGTAAAACTCCGTCACTAAGATCGTATTTTGCACTTATTTTTGTTCTTTTTTACATACAACTTTTTAATATTTAGGGATTGAACCCCTCAAAAAAAAAAACAATCTCTTAATTAAAATGGCGGCGACTAGAAAATATCCAAAAAGCACTTTCACAAATTAAACTCAATCTACGTAAGTAATCTTAACCTCAATCTGAAGGAGCTGTGGGTGTGGGCAAAACCTCAAACAACCCCGAAAAAAACAAGTCTATACCACCAAAGAGTACTTTCCTTTCATCAACTTAATGGAAGTAAAAAATGTTTACCCTCTCAACCAATTTTGGTTTGGGGGTACTAAAATCCTCAAAGAAAACGGTTTTTTAGCATGTCCTCCATAATTGACATAAATGGTTATTTTTTGGATATATTTTTTCTAATTAATTTCCACGTTACTGGTAGCTCATGCACCCCACCAATCCCTTGGAGAAAGTTTGAAAATGCCAAAATTTTTATACATCATCAGCTTTAGTAAATCTTGGTACCTGATATTTGTACAGTAATTGAAACTTGTTACACTAATTCAAATATAAGTAGAATTAAATATTTATTCATTTAATTTATTAATATCTTTCGCTGTCACTTTTCAGCAAAAGCCAAAAAATAACGAATTGTGTAATAACTTATATCGAAACCAGTCCGTGTATAATTGCAGGATATGACTGGTTTCAAAATTAATACCACATACCATTAAATTACAAAAAAGTCTAACCACCGTTCGATGCTTACACGCCAGCAATTTGTGTGCCTAGTAGCTTCGAACAAAATATGAAATTACAGCCTTAATGGTCGCAGCGCAATTATTTCCAGAAAATTACAGGCATTGATTAGTTATTGGCATGAGCTGAAAAAATCGACCCATCAGAACTGTCCAGTAGATTAGAACAGATAAAACGGAAACTTGGCACAAGATTTTACATCATCGACGACATGGTCAACCAGTTTTATTAGCTAACAGCTATTGCTACTGGAAACGAAATCGACGGTCTAAGCTGAGACACGAATATCATACTATTTCGAGACATTGTAAGGAGTTGAACCAACCAGATCTTGTCGTTGATTAGGTCGAAAGATCTTGCTGGAGAAATAACACGGACGTGCTTAGAATTGCTCAAGTTATCTCTGTGAAACGCCAGGGACCTTCCCTTACGGTTTTATTGGGTGGTTTTAAGGATCCGAAACGGCACACACCAAGTTCAATCGGAAAAATTGGACTCTGGAGTTTTTATCCGATCGTCCTCATTTGCAAAAGGGCAAGTTGATGTAAAAGCGCTGATTCTGCTAACTGCTTACACGAGTAATTAGCAATTGATGAGAAATAACACTTATATATTAACATAATGAATTCACTAGATAATTTATAGAAAAATCAATAACAATCTGTTAACAACGAAAGTAATATTAGTAAAAACTCATATGATCAGTAAATTTGATAACGAAACAAGCGAGCTCTTGCTTCACGAAACAGTTGAACATATATTAGAGTTAATATTCAGCCTTATTTTCGATACGTACAGTGTTTCAATTATTGAATATTATTACCTGCTCATAGATCTTTTCTTCTTCATTCGTCTCAGCTAAATCTTTATGCAATAATGTGCTTGTCTGAAAGCGATAGTTTCTAAAATTCAAACTACTCCATACCTCACTCGATGAAACATTATTGAAAGCATTCTGACATTCAATATTTGTGGAACGAAGTAACTTTTTGCACGTTACACTAGGCGAATGGAAGTTAGGCATAAAAATGATAAAACGTAATGTGAGCGTAACTCTCTTAAGGTCGTGTTATGAAAAACGATCCTGTCAACGCAGGTAGCATGTTCAGTTTCAGAGACGGATAATATTAATATATGAATTGAAAACTATACTATATTTCTTCTTTTATGTAGGTAGAGTAATAGTTTTGGGAATTTTATATTGAAATTAAACATGGTTATTCATTATATATTACGTGTGATTTTACAGTGCAGAATTAATGATTATACTTTCTACAAATAATCTACTATCTACTCGTATAATGATTATCAGGGATCGAAATGAATAGTTGAAGGAAATAAATTTTTTAATATATATATATATATATATATATATATATATATATATATATATATATATATATATATATATATATATATATATATTATATATATATATATATATATATATATATATATATATATATATATATCTACATACACATCTACTTCATATATATATATATATATAAGAAAAGCAATATATAAATTAGTGATGCCGCCGAGACGAGAAATTCTCGTCTCTCATCTCGTCTCGTCTCGACGAGACGAGAGAGATATTTTTTCTCGAAGCAAATTTCGAGACGATACGAGAGAAAGCCCCTCTCTCGTCGAGAATTTCTCGTTTCTCTCGATCTCTCGAGCAAACATTTCTTACAATTTTACAAATTAAACAGTTAAGCCGTCATTTTTGTCATGTTTTCTATAGTTTTTATCAAAATATACAAAAATCGTGATGAATATTCAGATAGGTATATCTCTCGTAATATCCTTTGAAAATAAGCAGTATAAATTGTACTTAGTTTTTACGCGTTATCCATTTTAAATTAATAGAACCGGCCCAGCTACACTACTAGCGGGTAGTTGTATATAGTAATAATATATACAGGGTGTGACTAAGTTTGCACGATTGGCAAACTAACAGCCGTATTCACAATCGGCTGCTAAGTTTTTATCAGGCCGCGAAATGCGTAAAGGCGACTACACATATAGCTCTCTACTTGACAAGTATGCTTTTTCAAGCTTTTTTTACAATATGATAAATGAAGGTGTGTATGGTAAAACTCGCAAAGACTTCTGCTGTATATTTACCATACACACATTCATGTATAATC
>JARQZK010005346.1:0-25000 GCA_030704885.1 Cynegetis impunctata | reverse complement strand
CATAAAATAACAAAAGAAAGTAAAAAGGACACTAAGTTAGTCCTTATTCAATTATCACTACATCAAAATCTCTCTTTATACAACTAAGTGAATTATGAAACAGATTCACCCTAGCAGCCCAAGCCACATTTGCGTTTCTTAGCAATCTTGGTAGGTGCGAACCTCTAATATAATTGTATTTAGTAAACGAAACATGAAAAAGATCCGATTATCTCGTGAATCTTGCAGGAACATGTACAGCGAATTTACTCAATAAATCAGGGCAGTTGACATAATATATCAAATAAGGCGAACAATGAAACCTTCAATAATTTGAAATTATCAAACAATTTTCCAATGGAGCTGGTTATATGTATTCCGCGATGCGAAATCTGTATTCACAAAGCAACAGTGAATTATAGAATATGTCAAGTCACCCCGACTCAAGCTCTGAATACAGCTATTTCGATCTTATTAGATCTCTTATGTGCAGCTTACTTGACGTGAAGTGAATAAACATACATCTTACTAGGATATTTTAGAAGGTAATCAGAATTTCGAAGAAAATAAATGTTGAAATTCGTTGTGTAATACGATATCCAAACCATATTGTCAAAAATGTGGAATGATATTCGAAAAAGGGAAGGTGGTTATAATAAAGTAAGAGGTTCATAAGATAAAACCTATCAGGAAACTCAGAATATCGGCCAATAAATACTTCAACTATTCCTATTGTATATATGGCTGAATTATTGATTCATACAAGTTGAGTTTGATATCTCAAAATCATGCCTTAAACATGAAGGTACGATAATAACAGTCTTCACTCTTGTCAGGAAGGTAGGTATAAAGTCTCATGTTAGAAAAAGTTTATTTTTTCTGCGTCATAGTTGTTATTTACAGCAAAATACTATGTTTGGAACATCATTCAAATTGAGAAGAAAGATTAAAAATATAAAATTTTACTCAAATTTATATGATTTGACAAATATTCGGTTTTTGTCGAAGTTGATTTTCATCATTTGAAAGATAATTCATATATTAATTTTTTTTTCTTTTTTCAGTTCAGCGTCTGACTATGGTTCTGTTCTGTACTACAATACTACCCCTATTACCGTTGATCATCTTTATATGCAATTATATAGATACAAGAGTAGATGCTTTTAGGTATGTGAATTTGAGAAGAAGACCCATTCCAAGAAGGGTGACTGGTCTAGGCGTATGGTATTTTATAATACATACTGTGGTGGTGGTTTCCGTGTTGGTGAATGTGAGTGGAAAAAATGGATCTTATGTTATAAATTCGGAATAACTTAAAATTTTTTGTATTCGGACTCATTCATAATATGGAAATTGTTAAATATATGAGGAATAATTCAAAAACTAAAAAATATCTAGTTACTACATTTCTTCGAATATTCTTCAATAGAATCAGTAGTATTGATGTAATTTTTGTTTCAATCATCTTGAGAAGTTGATTATTTGAAGAAAATTCCAATGTTTTTGTATATACTTATTCCTGTATATACATAAGGTTTCACGGATGTGAAATAATGGTTAGAATCGGTCCAATCCTTCAGAAATAGGAAACCATTATTCAAACCACACAGAACCATCGCAAAACTCGATAACTAAGGAAGCTATGCTGTTCTTTGCTCGGATTGCAAAATACGTTATATTCAATAGACAAATACAGGGATTTTCGCAATAGTAAGAACACAAGAAGTGCATAAACACATTGCAAATTTAATATCGTTCGCGCTCTATCAACGTTTCAAAAACACATGTCAAAAAGGGACCGTTGAAATTCATAAACAAAGTATAATCTGAGAAGCCTTTGAAATATAAAAACAAAGAAAACTAAACACATCTGATCGCAAGTGACCCAAACTGCAAGCACTCTTCGCGAAACAGTAGGAAAAGGAACGCTATTTAAATAGACTACGAAAGTATGTAGATCATAATATACATTCGATGATCGATGCACTTACTGATCCTATAATTTACCCAGCAAGACGTTTGTCAGCCTGAGTAATCGATGTCTGCATAATGAAAGAACTAATGAAAAACTACGAACTAAAAACATTGCAGGAAACAATCTCGGATTATAACCCTATCCTCCTAGGAATTGATCCTCAAACGGAAGAAAGAAACATTCGTTATGAGAAACCCAACCAATAGAAAACAGCATAGGATTAAGCTGAGTGACTTTACAATAACAAGGGCTGACATTGCCGACAGTATAATATTCGAAAATTAAGCAATGGGAATGACTTCCAAGATACAAGATACTTTGAGGAAAAACAAAGAAATGCACACATAACACCACACCCACATAATTGAATAAAAGCAAACTTCCTCAAATTGCAACTTCCATATATGGAGATATATGGCAGATGGCTGAAGCATTTAAATCAGAAAAACCCAAAAGCTCACTCATCCATGGCAATTGTGAAATCCACAGATTTGGAGATGGCTGAATAAATGGCGAATCAGGTCGAACGAAAGTGCACTGCAACATGCAATGGAGTGGACATCGAACGTCTAGAGTAGGTAAGTAGAGATGTGAGACATCTATTGATTGAATATAGCAAAGACGAAATAAATAGAACCAGTATCCTTAGAATAACTACAGCTGATAATGAAACAAATAGAGAAAAGGTAGGCACCATCCGGAATTCTATAAGAAAGCTCCCGCGAAAACTATCTGGATAGAAGGAATGCTATAAGAAAGCCCATTTTGAGCGCGATAGTAATTATCTATTCCCGTCGAACTCCCTTCTGTCTAGTCAAGCATGCTCTATGTGGATAGGGTTAGGAGTGGATTGACTATCGGTCCCTGGCGACCGATATCGTACCAGATGCAAATTGTACTATCTGTCTCCGGAGACCGAACCAGTATCCTTAGACTAACTACAGCTGATAATGAAACAAATAGAGAAAAGGTAGGCACCTGGATAGAAGGAATGCTATAAGAAAGCTCCCGCGAAAACTACCTGGATAGAAGGAATGCTATAAGAAAGCTCCCGCGAAACGTGGTAGAAATGATGCAAAATATTGTGAACTATATTTTCTAGGTATCTGGAAGAAAGCAGACGATATCCTTATATCAAAACCCTCAGCGTTGTTGCTCTCGCAGCAACGTTAGTTGTGCGCAAGCTGGTTACTCCACTGGAGGGGCTCTATAACCAGGGCACCCAGAAAGCATAAGGCAGTTCTCTGAACTCTCTTCCAGACTGGATATTGACCAGTTTAATCCCTGTCTGTCTATTGATTGGCAGGTATTGATTTCCTACAAATTCCTGAGACTAGGTATTAATCAGCCTATTTCCGTTACGTCCGACAAGTACTGATTGTCGGTAATTCTCGTAGATTTAGCATTGACGTATCTATTTTTGTCCCGTCCGACAAGTTCTGATTGCCTGTAATCCTCGTATATTGGATAATGACCAATCTAATCCTGTTCCGTCCGACAAGTACTGATTGTCGGTAAATCATCATACCTAGATTGAGTATTGACCAGTCTATTCCCGTTAGGCCCGACAAGTATTGATTGTCGGTGAATTCCTATAGACTGGGAGCTGTGTAGCTTGCAGAGGCCAACGAGGTTGACCAGCTGTCAGCAATGAAACCTACCCCGGTCCCCGAAATAATGGCAAACAGATTCGCGAACCCAAAAACACAGAGATCCAGAACCTCCATGTGCTTCGCTTCATCCTCGACTGACGAAAGACTACCTGCGTACTGAAAGTACGGTCGACGCAGAGGAAGGATATCGTAGCAGAAGCCGATGCGCCCCATAATATATAAATGTTTGATTTATGTTATGAATGTACTGTTAATAAATTTGTTTATATCTCAAAGATACTTACCTTTTTCTATAATTTCGGAGACACCGACACGAAAAGTCCAATATAACCTGTTAAAACTAAAAATTCACCACAAAATTACCGACACATAAGCCTGTTACCAGCTCTTGGGAATATCGTGAAGCACTTAAAAAAGGACAGACTCATTGAAGAAATAATATACCATGAACTAATTCCGACCAAATAATTCCGTTTAAGAAAGTACCGTTCAACCAAAAGGCAATTTCTTAGAAATGTTGAACATGGGATGGACTACCGACACAAGTCCGGAATTTTCACAGCAGACATGGAGAAGACTTTTGACACAATATGGAACAGTGGAACTCTGTACAAGATTAAACAAGCAGGAATCAATACTGTACTGACTAGAGGATAAAAGGAAGAATAAGAGTAAAAATCAACGCCATAAGTTCAGAATTCAGAACACTGGAGGCTGGCGTTCTACAGGGCTCATGAATCTCGACGATTCTTCAAATGCATACGATACGGCTATGTCCACATCTTCAGGCAAAACAAGATTAGTTTAAAAGCAACTCCAGGAAGCAATAAAAGAGCTCACGCAAAGGATGGCGAAATGAAGGATAATAGTAAACATGTTAAAATCCGAGGCGATGCTGGTAACTTACAAGATATAAATCAACATAGATAGCTCACAGTTCCATGCAAAAGAAAATGAATGAAAAGAAAATATATAATACTTGGGAATTGTAATAGACAAGCACTTAACATGGAGAGAGAACGTCAATCATGTGTCAGAATAGTCAATACAGTGACGTTAAGTTAAATTTAATGATGAACAGGAGAAGTAAAATCTTGACTGAAAAGAAAGTGCTTATCTACGATACTATGATAAGACCGATAACTACATATAGTGCAACAGCTTGTAGAGCAAGATCCCAGAGCCGCCAGACGTCGCTTATTTTCTCAGTAATAAAATTTGTGGGAAGAAGTAGTGCTCGTATGTACTTTCAGTGTATGGATACTCGCTATCTTGTGCCGACAGCCAATTTCCAGGTATCAGGTGGTAAAGATGGGAAAAAAAATCGACCTACTTCTCTTATTTTCTCACACTTGATTTTTATATATGATAATCAGGGGATCATTTCAACACCTGAGGGTAGCCGTACATTTACTACAAGCGGATCCGATTGTCTGAAACGATTTCAAATTGGACCACTAGCGCACACTGCCGACAAAATACGTCCGATTTTATTTGAATGTCACAAGCAGGGATATTTTTCGACCGTGGTAATCAAATTTTCAGTAACTCATATGGTTTGACAATTCTTCTTTCTATACTCCCTGACAAAAACTGACAGAAATAATCGTATGTTTGCGGTAGACTATGCTTAAAACAATGCACGGCTTGCCTTCCGGTGGTCGGATCAGACTTTTAATCGGTCCGATTGGTAGGACGCACTGCTCATGCATCCGAGTCGGACGTCCGATCCGATATCGGATCGTAGGTGTGCGATACGATCATATAAAAGTATAGGAATTTGAGCGTCAGATGCCCTGATCCGACAATCGTTTCAGACAATTGGAATCGATTGTAGGAAATGTGCGGCCGGCCTTATGCAAGCTGCCAGGCCGATCGTATGGGCCAAACATCCCGCCAGACACACATTAAGTGTGAGTATGACAGTATGAGCTAAATGTCATGATTCGCCCATTTTGAGCACGATAGTGATTATCTATTCCCGTCGAACTCCCTTCTGTCTAGTCAAGCATGCTCTATATGGATAGGGTTAGGAGTGGATTGACTATCGGTCCCCGGCGACCGATATCGTACCAGATGCAAATTGTACTATCTGTCTCCGGAGACCGATAACGCACCATAAAGCAAAAGCAATATTTTGGTTAGCTGAAGCTGGAAGCGAAGCTTCAAAGGAGTAATTTATTTCAAATTTTCTGACGTATCTATTGAAATGAAGTGGTGGGGGATTATTCAATGTTTTTTGGATAAACTGCGGTAACAACTGATCGGATTTTAACAGAGTTGGTCTCGTTGGTTAAAGCATTTACTGATCTATCAAACCCATCGTATCTGTGATATTTCAAATTTTTAGTGATAGCTAGGTGCGTTCATTGGTATAATAACAAAAAACGAATTTCCCTAAGAAACTAGTATTTTTCGTTCAAGAAATTTAAACAGAAACGTGTAGGGGCATAATAATCACTAAATATAAAATGCAAGTGCAAGGTAGTCAGAGTATGAAGAGTAGGTTTCACGCCCCCTGGCGGTTATACTGGAAACATAAAAATAATATCCAGGATTTTTTTTTGCCACTTTAGTCATAATATTGTTTACCGTAAGTTTCTACGAAGAATAGTTTACGAGATACAGCTGTTTGCATTCTTACCAGGTCAGCCAATGAATCACCCTATATATTTAAATTAAAAATAAATAATAAGAAATAACTTGTCTAAAAACTACAAAATGAAAATGACTTTTATTCGACTAGTTTCGCTTTTTACAGCAGCGGACAATCAGCATTTGGGGAGCATCTAGAGTCAAAAATACATAACATCTCATCCTCTTTCAAACCAATAAATTCTTCATTACTGTGAAAAAGTTATGAAAATGAACTTCCTGAAAGCCATGGAAATAAAAAAACTCCAAAAATCCCTTAATTACATTCTTCTCAATGACCAGTTGGACCTAAACCACTCCCCACTGTTAAATCTCTGATAATTTGGACCCATCGATTATATTTTACCACCCCCAGGTACCGAACCAATATACGTATATTTTCAAGCGATGTCTGCAATTATGTATTCAGTATTGATAATGCTGTAAAAGGCGAAAGTAGTCGAATAAAACTTATTTTCAGTTTGTGGTTTTTAGACAAGTTGATTCTTATTATTTATTTTTAATTTAAATATGAACTACCACAGAGTTGATTCATCGTCCTTCGAATTAACCCTATGTATTAGTCAATATTGTGAAAGTCGATTAAAATTTCTTTGTATTTGTATGGATCCTATACCTGAACAGTAAGGTTTACGAAATGAAAGCAAGTTTATAAAGACATGGGATTAGTATGGCTTGTTCGCATTATGACTATGAGAATTTCACATTGGAAGCGTTGATAGTAAAACGTTTTTAGCGCAGAGGTAGTGACTTCTTATTTTGAAACTAGTTCAGTCTTATACAACTTTTAATAATTGGCTAGCGAACCGAGATACCTATTGAGTAAATCTGTTATTTTATAGGAAAATTCTGCTGAAATGAATGTATTCAACATGAAAATAACTATTATTCCAATATATATATATATATATATATATATATATATATATATATATATATATATATATATATATATATATATATATATTATAATATATATATATATATATATATATAATATATATATATAATATATATAGTATTATATATATATATATATATATATATATATATATATATATATATATCTATATATATATATATATATATATATATATATATATATATATATATATATATATATATATATATATATATATATATATATAATATATATATATATATATATATATATGTATGTATATATATAGTATATATTATATATATATATTATATATATAATATATATATATATATATATATATATATAATATATATATATATATATATATATATATATGTATGTAATATATTGTAACGGACTTTTCGTGTCGGTTTCTCCTGAATTATAAGGAAAGTATCATTTAGTTATATACAAGTTTATTTACAGTAAATTATTAACAGAAATCAAATATTTGTACAGTATGACCCAGCGCGCATCGGCTTCTGCTCTGGTCTCGTTTCGCTGCGTCGACCGCACCTCCAGTGCGCAGGCAGTCCTTTGTCAGTCAGAGGATGGAGCGATGTGTAGGGATGTGCTGGATCTCTGCGTTCTTAGGTCCGCGATTCTACTTGACGTGATTCCGGGGACCGGGGTCGGTTTCATCGCCGCCAGCTGGTCAACCTCGTTGATTACTGAGAGCTAGTCAGCTCCCGGTCTATATGAATTCTCCGACAATCAATACTTGTCGGACGGAACGGGAATAGATTGGTCAATACCCAATCTAAGAATATTACCGACAATCAATACTTGTCGGACGGAACGGGAATAGATTGGTCAATACCCAATCTAAGAATATTACCGACAATCAGTACTTGTCGGACGGAACGGAATAGATTACCAATACCCAACCTACGAGGCAGTGTCTCGCCCCTCCAGTGGAATAACGAGCTTGCCTCTCCAGTGGAATAACCAGCTTGCGCATAACTAACGTTGATGCGCGAGCGATATATATATATATATATATATATATAGTATATATATATATATATATATATATAATATATTATATATATATATATATATATATATATATATATATATATATATATATATATATATATTTAAATATATTGAAGTTGATTCAATTATTATTTATTATGTTTTAGGCTCTTACTTCATCATTGACCAAAAATTTTCTGAAAATGGAATTTCACAAATATTTCCATGGTAACTTGAATGATTACATTGCAACCAGATTTTCAAGTGAGGGCACACTTTTTATATCTATCATATCAATGAAACATTCATATTTTCCAGAGTTTGCAATAAATGACTTCAACAGTTCAGAAAAGATTAGGGAACAGGTCAAAGGAATAAAATATTGTTTGTATCATAGGCCCTATCGCTATCCTCCAGAAGTAATTTCGCTAAAATACCAATCCAGCTTAACCAGGTTTACGCAGTTTGCATATACCGCAGGATTCATTATCGCTTACCAGGTAAAACAAATTGAATAGTATCCATATATATATATATATATATATATAATATATATATATATATATATATATATATATATATATATATATATATATATATATATATTATATATATATATATATATATATATATATTTATATATGTATATATATATATATATATATATATATATATATTATATATATATATATATATATATATATATATATATATATAAAGATATATAATATATATATATATATATATATATAAAGATATATAATATATATAATATATATATATATATATATATATATATATACATATATATGTGTGTGTGTGTATATTAAGAAGGTTTTCAATCTTAAGTCGGCTTTATTGCTAACTTTGTAATCATTGGAACAACAAATTTGGTGTAATAGGCATACTATTAGTATTTTTCTTGCTGATAACGATAGTAGAAACGGAACAAAAATGGGACCACATGTTCAAGAATAATGTCAAAAACATAAATTTTCTAAATGGTTCACCCAGTATACAATATTTTCAGTCGATAGCAAATTCAATTTTGGGCAAAAATTGTCTAATTTTTATGCGAAAGTCGAAAATAATAAAATGATTTTTCAATTTCGTCAAGGTGGCTGTTATTCGTTTTTTTTTTGAAATCGGTGATTTTACCCCCCTCCCCAGTTAATCGAATACTTGACGGCGTTGATTCAGTTAACTTCACCTTTCCTTAAAAGACTATAATACATCTATGCCGTCAGAAAAGGGGGGTACATAGGGTCATAAATCGCGAATCAAAACCCGATTTTTACCCCTTGTGGGTCATTCAGAATTTGACGGCACCAATTTCGAAATTTCAGTTAACATTAATTAAGTTTTCCAAAGATTGTGCCGTCAAAAAATTATGGTTCATGCAAAAATAAATAAAAAAATTACTAAAATTTTAGAGCTAGAAATCAATTTTTTCTTATAAGGTCATTTATTTCAGGACAGCATATAGTTTTTTTTTAATTGAAACTAATTATTATGGTCTTATAATTATGCCGTCAATAATTCATGGTACCCAATTGAAATACAGAACAAAAATAAAAATGAAAAAGTTTAAGAATTTTGAAAACTTTGAAAATTGCCTGCACATTTATAAGAGTTTATTTTTGAAATATTATTGTTTATAGAACCTCTTCAAACATTAAAAAATATAGAAAAATCGGTGCCGTCAATTTTCCTTTGTCATATTTTATGCATTTTACGTTAAATCTCTTGCTACTTTTGGCTTACTTTACCTACCATTTTGGTTATGATTTTGGTCAAAAATTACAAGACGGCATTATCAATATAATATTGACCATATTAAATAGTAATTAAAAATTGTTGCGCCGTCAACATTAAACGGAAACTTTACGTAAAATGAGAATTCCAAAATTTTAACGATAATCTTAGGAATATTCGTTTTCATGGTCTATGCTTCGTCTATGCTTCGTTTTCGGAGCAATGGTCTCAAAAACTGGCGGAAACAGGGTCGTTGCACAAAGCTTTTTTTACGCTTAGTTCTACAAAATATCTACGGTATTATTGAATAAAGTCACTTTAAACATTCCTAGTTCAAATCAAATGAATTCCGTGCAAAATAAAATCACCTCTATTAACATAGAACCATAGGATAGCCGAAACGGTATTTTTTCGACATGAAAAACGCATTTTCAGCGTATTGTACCATATAAAATTGACGGCAACAACAGCTAAATTTTAGGTTGTATAAAATGACCACCCCACAAGGGGTAAAAATCGGGTTTTGATTCGCGATTTATGACCCCATGAACCCCCTATTTCTGACGGCATAGATGTATTATAATCTTTTAAGGAAAGGTAAAGTTAACTGAATCAACGCCGTCAAGTATTCGATTAACTGGGGAGGGGGGGGGGGGGAAAAATCGCCGATTAAAAAAAAATCTGACTTCCGGTACCGTTATTTTTTGACGGCACTGGGTTATAAAGCATTCTTTTTTCATTGTCTGTTCAACGAGAATAGTGCCGTCATGTATAATGTAATCAAAAAGTACCCCCTTTTTTACGACATTTCAACTCACCTGTGCACTCACCTGTGCACTCACCTGTACCGCCGAAAATTGACGGCATAGTGCCTAAAGTTTGTTTCTCAAGGAGTACTTTAAGAATATATATGACTGGTGGTGTATAAAATCACCCCCTGAAAATTTGACTGGGCTTGTGGTCTAATAGTAACTATCTACAATATTCTAAAAAAGCATAACTTTTTGCAGTTCACGTACATACCTACACAGACGCCGTCTCCAGGAGATCAAGAAAAACCCTGCGATAATTGCATTGTAGACCGATAATTGCATAGTAGCATATTTCATATTACGGTTATTGATGACAAGCTGAGAATTTATGAATTACGAACGTCAGTTTGAGAAGTTGAACGTTTATTCGGGATATATTCAGTTATAATATCACAAGGGCATCGAAAATAATCGACTATACTTCCGAGTCACGAGACGTATTTTGCAAAACATGTGTTTTAAGAAAATACGTCGAGTGACGAGGTGAGTATAATCGATTATTTTCGATTGCTCGAGTGGTATTCGTTACGATTTTATAACGAATAAAAAATATTAATTTTTACTTGACAAACGTCAAAACATCGTCAATATGAAAACATTCACATTTTGACACGAGGCGAAACACCAAAACGATTATATCACGTCGACAAGGTTATATTCACTTATCAATACACAGTAGTTATACAAAATTAACGGATTCTATTGACTTATTCATAAATGAGTTATATAATTACTTATAATCTCCCTAGTGCTTGTTATTTCCGGAAATTATTTCGGAACGCATTTTTTGAAAATTTTCTAGAAAAATGCATGACTGAGGAAAAATTTCCGGATATTAATTCAAGGACGCGGGAGATTCGGTAAGAAAATTTCACACCTAAAATATATATGAAAATAAATTTAAAAATTTGACATGTTTCATTTTGATTCGCCTCGCTTGGCAGGAGGAGAAAAATTTGAAGTGTAAGTGTCGAAATGAAGTGTGTGATTGGTTTAGGATGACAGGTGTGTAATTTTTCCCCAAAATTACACTCGTGCATCAAAATAACCAGATAATTTCGCACTCTAGTATGTTGTCTTTAAAAAAGGATCATTTTCATATTTTGGATAGAAATTTTTCTCCAAAAATGAAAATGCACTCATGCAGTTTTTTGACAACACGCTATCATGCAAAATTATCGGTAATTTTTGATGCACTTGTGCAATTACTTACGAATATTTCCCTCCTGTCAAAAATCCCTTGTAAATCGAATGCAATTATCGAAAATTACAGCGAATATTTCCCTCCTGTCAAAAATCCCTTGTAAATGGAATGCAATTATCGAAAATTACAGCGATAATTGCATTGTAGAAAGCGAAAGAGCCCTGCGATAATTGCATTGTAGACCGATAATTGCATAGTAGCATAGTTCATATTACGGCTATTGATGACAAGACGAGAAATTATGAATTACTAACGTCAGCTTGACAAGTTGAAAGTTTATTCGGGAAATATTCCCCAAAATTACACTCGTGCATCAAAATAACTGGATAATTTCGCATTCCAGCGTGTTGTCTTTAAAAAACTGCATTCGGTCATTTTCATATTTTGGAGAAAGAGCCCTCCACCTTCGGTGTCGGTCTCTTTCTCCAAAAATTAAAATGAACTCATGCAGTTTTTTGACAACACGCTGTCATGCAAAATTATCGGTTATTTTGATGCACTTGTGCAATTACTTACGATAATTGCATTGTAGAAAGCGAAAGAGCCCTGCGATAATTGCATTGTAGACCGATAATTGCATAGTAGCATAGTTCATATTACGTTTTTTGATGACAAGCTAAGAAATTATGAATGACTAACGTCAGCTTGACAAGTTGAAAGTTTATTCGGGAAATATTCCCCCAAATTACACTCGTGCATCGAAATAACCAGATAATTTTGCATTCCATCGTGTTGTCTTTAAAAAACTGCATTCGGTCATTTTCATATTTTGGAGAAAGCGTGTGAGAACACGCTGTCATGCAAAATTATCGGTTATTTTGATGCACTTGTGCAATTACTTACGAATATTTTCCTTCTGTCAAATCGTACGTATTTATGGTAACTCCTATTTGAAAACAAGTTCCTATTCGGGAAATATTCCCCCAAATTACACTCGTGCATCGAAATCATCAAATAATTTCGCATTCCAGAGTGCTGTCTGACTTCAGGTTCAAATGTTAGCCCTCAACTGAATTTGGAGTGGCTATATAGAGCTGTGCAATGCTTCAATATTATCATAAGTAATTACACAAGTGTCAAACGAAGGTTTCTCTCTAAAATATGAAAATGGCTAACATTTGAACCTGAAGTCAGTTGCTTTTATGGTGGTACTACTTAGGGGTGTCAAATATTTTCATTCACCGCCGCAACATTTATGTAGAAATTTTCAGGATTTTGCTGTCCATTTAGCCCCTCTGAATTTACTTAGGGGATTAGCAATTTATATATGAAAAGGACAAAAGTAAGGGGATATTACGACCTTAATGACTAAGCTCCGCTAATCACAGGTGTATATATTAAATTGAGCTAATGGAAACCAACACTAGACTTCTCAATAATATTTTTCTACAACATATGAAAAACTGATTGAAAATATTGATCCTTTGTAATATAATTCACCTACTGCATTCTCCTGTCTTAACCGGAGATGCCTAATTGAGTTCCAAAATTTATAATCCGTCTTAATGATAGCCGAACTGAGTCCCGGAGTTAGGTAAATTGAGTCCCGGGCCTGCCTGAGCTAGCACAGAAGGGGTTCGTAATCTGTTCGTAGAATATTGAAACTGAAATTCCTATTATATCATATAATTTTATACAATTTACAAATATTTACAATAATATACCTATACCTAATAACATGCTAAGTACCTCTTCGTTTACTGTATGGTTGTGGTTATCCATAATTTCTGTTACTATGTTGTCAGCACCTTCAGTTTTTAAAAATGCTCTGCATTTTTCTTTTGTCTGTGCACAACAAATGCAACGTTTGGCATTATTTTTTAACATCTTATGGGAACGATATTTGAAGCCATCCAACACAATTAGATGTTTCCCCCTTTCACTTAGTACAACTCTCACAGAACTCATTTTGACAAACTAACTAACACCGAATAGGTAGGTACAAATTAAACAAACTATATTAAAAATTTTGTAGAAAACCCTTTCTATATATGATATCCATAGATGTCTAACCAATGAAATCCTTCGTTCATAGGTAATAAAAATATTATTTGGTATAGACATTTAAAAAGTAATTAGGAATTCCCGAAATATGCATATCAGGAGGATTAGAAGGATTAGAAAGATTTAAGTGACCCGGGACTCAATTGGACCATCTAAATTTCTTGAGCCTTTTTAATTCAGGTAGACGGGACTCAATTCACCTTTGCCCGTCTTAACTGAAGTAAAATAAGGAACAATCTTGATTTTTCTGACTGATTTGAAAGTATTTGAAGTATTATCTAATATGAATAAATAGAAACTTGACTTTATTTTCAGCATATCGTATTTTTACTGCACGCACTAGTTTCTAGAGCAATACCAAACATTTCGGCTGATGTTAGAGAATATCTCTATTACCAAATGACAAAAGAGAAAAGAATGCTCCGAAAACATAGAAACCAAGTATTCATGAGCAGCCGAAGATCTGAAAATTCCAACCTCCGAAGGGTAACAATCGGTGAAATTGCTGCTTGATTTATATAATATTTATTTAATTGTGATTTTTATCTCATCTGTGAATATATTGATATTTCAGTTTCATGTATTTTTATTTAGACTACTAAAATTTATTCACGTTATATTTGTATATAATATATATAATATATATATATATATATATATATATATATATATATATATATATATATATATATATATATATATATATATATATATATATATATATATATATATATATATATATAAGAATTATTCGTGTTAAACGGAAAACACGCCCGTGGTTATAAAATTAAGTGAACTAGGACATTTATTTGAAACTGATCAAACAAACCTCCTAGCGGAGCTGGTTATAAAAGTTCACGAAGCATCGTAATTTCAACATCTACCCTAGAGGTAATTGTTAGAAATGTTAATTTGTTTATCACAATCGATGGAAATTGATAGACAGACTGTTTCGCCCTTATTGGGGCTCATCAGTATCATCCATCCACCGAAAGTGATAACCAAACTAACATTTCAAACGGTCATACATTTTTCTTCTAGTGACTCCATGGCATATAAATATAACATAGCGCCACCAGTCGGAAACAATTGAACCACATCTTTCAGACAGACGAAAACATTTCAGCAACGAGAACTAGTACGTCCGGAACACCCGAAGGTGGCTACTATATTCGCTAAGCAAGAGTAAAGTTGACACATCAATTCGATGTGATTCAACATTCACACGCCGCAAGCAGCAATCGCTCCGAATTTTATCGCAATGGCAAATGAATATAAGTAAGAATTATTCGTGTTAAACGGAAAACACGCCCGTGGTTATGAAATTAAGTGAACTAGGACATTTATTTGAAACTAATCAAACAAACCTCCTAGCTTAGCGAATATAGTAGCCACCTTCGGGTGTTCCGGACGTACTAGTTGTCGTTGCCGAAAAGTTTTCGTCTGTCTGAAAGATGTGGTTCAATTGTTTCCGACTGGTGGTGCTGTTTCATATTTATATGCCATGGAGTTACTAGAAGAAAAATGTATGACCGTTTGAAATGTTAGTTTTGTTATCACTTTCGGTAGATGGATGATACTGATGAACCCCAATAAGGGCGAAACAGTCTGTCTATCAATTTCCATCGATTGTGATAAACAAATTAACATTTCTAACAATTACCGTCTAGGGTAGATGTTGATATTTCGATGCTTCGTGAACTCTTATAACCAGCTCTGCTAGGAGGTTTGTTTTATTAGTTTCAAATAAATGTCCTTGTTCACTTAATTTTATATATATATATATATATATATATATATATATATATATATATATATATATATATATATATATATGAATCTGAGAAGGATTCCGGGTTTCAATCCGATTTTTTCGAAAGTTTTGTTGGCGCTGAGAAGCACCGTTTGTTTCACGACGTTTCGCCAAAATCTCATTTGGCATTTTCAAGTGCTGCTGTACGTCTGGTGACTCGACGGCAACTACTGTTCGCCTCTGCTTGTGTCCGGGTTTTATTGGCATTGGCTGGTTCTGTTTCCTGATTGGCCGGTTCGCTGCATAGGCTCCGCCCCCTCGCTTCTTCGCTTCGATTTCCTTCGTCGATGTTAGGTTTTACGTCTTGTGTTGTTTTAGGCGTTATCGTGTTTTTTAAAATTGTTTTCCAAGTTAGTGGAATATTCAGAGCATCGTCTCGTTTGTTTAGATGTCCTGATTTCTCTATTTCTAGGGCTTCTCTTATGGTACGAACCCTGTAGTTTTCTATGGATGCTATTTCTCTTGGTTGGTCAAAATCGATTCTGTGGCCTGTTGCTTGATGATGTTGAAATAGGGCCGATGTTGTTTGTTTGTTTCTGACGCAAATTTTATGTTCTTGGATTCTTGCTGATATTTTTCTGTTCGTCTGTCCTATATATGTTTGTCCGCAGTCTGCACAAGGTATGCTGTAGACGCCGTGGTTTTCTAGTCCGATTTTATCTTTCGGGTTTCCGAGTATATTGGCTATTGTTTTCTGAGGTTTAAATATTGGTGTTATGTTATTTTTTCTCAAGACTCTACCAATTTTATCTGTAATTCCTTTTACGTATGGAAGTACTGCTTTTTGTCTGGATTCTTCGGCGTTGTTTTTTGATGTTTTTGTTGGATTTTCTTGTTTTTTGATGGCCTTTCCGATGTCAGTGTATGTATATCCATTTTGTCGTAAAGCGGTTGTAATCTGTTTCATTTCTTGTTCTCTTGTTTCTGGTTCTGTTAGTCGAAAAGATCTGGAAATTAATGAATTCACTACTGACTGTTTTTGTGGGATTGTGCGTTCAGGTATCTGTTAGTGTGTGTAGGTTTGCGATATACGCTGAAGCCCAAAGTTCCGTTCAGATTTCTTGTGAGGAGTAAGTCCAGAAATGGCAGTTTTCTATTCTGTTCAATTTCTAAAGTAAATTGAATTTTTTGGTGTATATTGTTGAGGTATTGAAGAAAATTCTCTAAATCTTTCTGAGGGTGTGGCCAGATTAAGAAAATATCATCAACATAGCGTTTCCAAAATTTGGGTTTCAGGGGAGCATTTTGTAGAGCCTCCTTTTCGAAATATATCATAAAAAGGTTTTGGCTATAACTGGTGAAAAGCGAGGATCCACATAGGTAGCGCCATCTGTTTGCTTGTAGATTTTGTCGTTGAACATGAAATAAGTGTTTTTTCAGACAGTGTTCCGCGAGGCGATGACGTAGTCTGGAAAACGCTCATTCCTTGAGATTTTGTTCAGGGCTTCCTCAACGGTATGCTTGGGTAGAGTGATTTTATGTCTAAGGCCTTGCTAAAATGTCATTTTCCCCGAGGTGAATGTCTTTTATC
Organism: Cynegetis impunctata; assembly: GCA_030704885.1. Lineage (NCBI taxonomy): Eukaryota > Metazoa > Arthropoda > Insecta > Coleoptera > Coccinellidae > Cynegetis > Cynegetis impunctata. Next base: position 7,738 of record JARQZK010005346.1, on the reverse strand, counting down.
GTTCTGGTTAGATGTTACAGAGTTTTTCACGAACGATTGGCGAGTTCAACTGTAGGTTGCATAATGCCGGCTAGGAATTTCTCGAGTTTTGTGTCGGTGATCGAAATGCGCTGACTATTGTCGGAGAGGGGCCTCAGGTTTATGAATTTTTGGCAATCCGTATAGTTTCGGGCATCTGCTTGATTTTTCCCTTCGGTATTATCGATTCTTTCGGTTTCTGGTCCAGTTTAGCGGCTTTTATTTTCGTTTTAGTCGTTTTCTCTAAGTAGGTTGTTGGGTCTCTATTTGTTAGTTTGTACGATTCATCTTTGAGGATATCTGACATTTTATTCATATAGTCCTTGGTGTCCATCACGACAGTGCCGCGTTGCCTTTGTCAGCTGGTAAGATGGTTATTTCCCTGTTTTCTTCAAAGATGAAAGTGCTTGATGTTCAGCTCGTGTTAAAATTTGGCTCTGGGGATTTTATTCGTTTTCAGTATGCGCGTTAGGTCTTGTCTATTTGTTCGGCGTTTTCTTCTGGGATATGGCCTAGGGCTGCTTCCACATTAGAGATTTATATCTTCTACAGGGACAATTCTAGGGTTACAGCATAATTGAAGCCTTTAGTTAGGACTGACTTTCATGATCAGATAAATGATATTGTGAAATATTGTATACTATTTTATTTGTGTCTAAAGGTTTTATTGGTTGTTTGCCGGAAAGTTGTTGTAGGTTTTCCCATTTCTTTTGATGTTTGGTTGTTTTTAGCTTGGTATCAGATTCTGTGCGCCAGAAGGATACTTTTTCAATATCTGACCATAAGAGAGGATGGATTTGGCTGCTTAGTTTTAGGTGTAATTTGTAAGCTTCTGATTCTACATTTGCAAGAGTTCTTCTTTTTTCTCGAATTTGTTCTCGAAGTAGGGCTTTTTCTGCAGATTGAAGGATTCTGTTGGTTCTTCTTGTTTTGAGGTGGTATGATAACTTGGTACATTTTGGTTGCAGGTTGTTATCACGGCATCTTATCAGGAACGTCATATCGCAAAGGAGAGTGGATATTCTTGATCTCAATTTTTCGAAATGTTTGATGTCTTGTAAGGTCTCCTCCCCGTAGAGGTGTAGACTGTTATATCGTATGTTTCCACCATCCGAGAAAACATACGATATAACAGTCTACACCTCTACGGGGAGGAGACCTTACAAGACATCAAACATTTCGAAAAATTGAGATCAAGAATATCCACTCTCAGTTGCGATATGACGTTCCTGATAAGATGCCGTGATAACAACCTGCAACCAAAATGTACCAAGTTATCATACCACCTCAAAACAAGAAGAACCAACAGAATCCTTCAATCTGCAGAAAAAGCCCTACCTCGAGAACAAATTCGAGAAAAAAGAAGAACTCTTGCAAATGTAGAATCAGAAGCTTACAAATTACACCTAAAACTAAGCAGCCAAATCCATCCTCTCTTATGGTCAGATATTGAAAAAGTATCCTTCTGGCGCACAGAATCTGATACCAAGCTAAAAACAACCAAACATCAAAAGAAATGGGAAAACCTACAACAACTTTCCGGCAAACAACCAATAAAAACCTTAGACACAAATAAAATAGTATACAATATTTCACAATATCATTTATCTGATCATGAAAAGTCAGTCCTACCTAAAGGCTTCAATTATGCTGTAGCCCCTAAAATTGTCCCTGTAGAAGATATAATTTCTAATGTGGAAGCAGCCCTAGGCCATATCCCAGAAGAAAACGCCGAACAAATAAGACAAGACGTAACGCGCATACTGAAAACGAATAAAATCCCAGAGCCAAATTTAACACGAGCTGAACATCAAGCACTTTCATCTTTGAAGAAAAACAGGGAAATAACCATCTTACCAGCTGACAAAGGCAACGCGACTGTCGTGATGGACACCAAGGACTATATGAATAAAATGTCAGATATCCTCAAAGATGAATCGTACAACAACTAACAATAGAGACCAACAACCTACTTAGAGAAAAACGACTAAAACAAAAAATAAAAGCCGCTAAACTGGGACCCAGAAACCGAAAAATCGATAATACCGAGGGAAAAATCAAGCAGATGCCCGAAAACTATACGGATTGCCAAAAATTCATAAACCTGAGGCCCTCTCCGACAATAGTCAGCGCATTTCGATCACCGTCACAAAAAAAACTCGAGAAATTCCTAGCGGCATTATGCAACCTACAGTTGAACTCGCCCAATCGTTCGTGAAAAACTCTGAACATCTAACCAGAACGATAAAAGACATTCACCTCGGGGAAAATGACATATTTAGCAAGCCTAGACATAAAATCACTCCTACCCAAGCATACCCGTTGAGGAAGCCCTAAACAAAATCTCAAGGAATGAGCGTTTTCCAGACTACGTCATCGGCCTCGCGGAACACTGTCTGAAAAAGCACTTATTTCATGTTCAACGACAAAATCTACAAGCAAAACAGAATGGCGCATCTATGGGATCCTCGCTTTCAGCCAGTTATAGCAAATCTTTTTGTTACATTCGAAAAAAGAGGCTCTACAAAATGCTCCCCTGAAACCAAATTTTGGAAACGCTATGTTGATGATATTTCTAAATCTGGCCACACCCTCAAAAGATTTAGAGAATTTCTTCAATACCTCAACAATATACACCAAAAAAATTCAATTTACTTTAGAAATTGAACAGAATAGAAAACTGCCACTTTACTGGACTTACTCCTCACAAAGAAATCTGAAACGGTAACTTGTGGCTTCAGCGTATATCGCAAACCTACACACACTAACAGATACCTGAACGCACAATCCCACCACCACCCTTCACAAAAACAGTCAGTAGTGAATTCATTAATTTCCAGATCTTTTCGACTAACAGAACCAGAAACAAGAGAACAAGAAATGAAACAGATTACAACCGCTTTACGACAAAATGGATATACATACACTGACATCAGAAAGGCCATCAAAAAACAAGAAAATCCAACAAAAACATCAAAAAACAACGCCGAAGAATCCAGACAAAAAGCAGTAGGGGAAGGTGACCTGTGACGGCCCTGCGCCTATGTCAGCCCTGTCAGAATATTTCGCGTCATGATTGTCTGATTGCCTATACTGTTTACTAGATGCGTTTCACATTCGTCAGTTAAGATACAAACGAAGTTTCTAGTTGTTCCTGTGTTCTATGTACCCGCTATTAAAAAAAATGAATCCGGTAAGTAACTAATGTAAAAAATTTCTATTTTTAAATGCATGTAATGTTCGTATGTGAAGAGATAAACGGACACAATTTGGAGAGAAATATTTCAGTAGGTTCTTTATCACATGTTCGGCAGTAGTTTTGAGGTTATGTTTTCATAAAATTAGTTCACAGTGTTTCTGCGATAAATAACGTTTCGCCTATGATGGCCCGAGGCCAGTATTCCTATGATGGCCCCAAGGCTATCATAGGAATATACACGGGGGCCATCATAGGATTACATGTAATAAAAACATTTCCTTCTTTAATTTCAGAATAAGTCAAAAAATAGGCAGCAGTGGGCTGAAGGAAACATGACTGAAGCCCTGGAGGCATTAGAAAATAAAACAATGGGCTATACAACAGCAGCAAAAACATATAAAGTACCTCGAACGACATTGCGTAGGAGGTATAAAAATAAGCAGGGCAGTACCAAAGGATATTTAGGTGGACATAAACCTACATTTAATGTTGATAGTGAAGCTGAAATTGCCAAGCATGTAGTTAATTTAGAAACCAGGCTATTTGGACTTACAAGTACAGAGTTAAGAAAGCTTGTTTATCAAATAGCAGAGAAGCATAAGATTAGCCATCGATTCAATAAAGATAGAGGCATGGCTGGTAGAAAGTGGCTAAAAGGGTTTCTGGCAAGGAACCCAAGGATAACTGTTAGAACTCCTGAACAGACATCTATCGCAAGAGCCCAGGCTTTTAGTAAAGAAAATATTAGGTTGTTTTTTCGTTCCATTGGAGAAGTTATGGATAAATATAAATTTCCGCCTGAAAATATCTATAATGTGGACGAGACTGGCATGAGCACAGTTCCTACGAAGTCTACCAAAATTCTCGCAACAAAAGGAAGAAAACAGATTGGAATTATAAGCAGTGCGGAACGTGGACAAAATTATACCGCTGTGTGTTGTATGAACGCTATAGGAACATTTGTTCCCCCCGCCTTTATTTTTCCGCGGAAAAGATTCAAAGCCGAGTTAATGGATGACGCACCTGTACGCAGTGTAGCATTTTGCCAGGATAATGGCTGGATGAACACAGATACATTTGTGAAGTGGCTACAGCACTTTGTCTTGCACGTTAAACCATCGAACGAAAATAAAGTCCTTTTAATTCTTGATGGGCATAGTAGCCACAAGGGATTGGAAGTATTGGAATATGGTAAGGAAAATGGAATTATACTATTTTGTCTTCCAGCCCATTGTACCCATCGTGTCCAACCCCTTGACGTTGGCTTTTTTGCTCCGCTTCAAAATTTCTACAATTTGGAAATACAAAAATGGATGAGAGATAATCCTGGGCGAACTGTCACTCATTTTCAAGTGACAAAACTTTTCAATAATGCTTACCTTAAAGCTGCGACTCCATCGAACGCAATAAGCTCGTTTAAAAAAACCGGAATTCATCCGTTTAACCCAGATGTGTTTGAAGAGTGGGAATTTGCAGCATCTTATACAACAAATAGGGAAATCACAAACGAAGAACAACCGCAAAGTGAAATTGAGCATGAAACACAGAATGAAACCCAGCATGAGATCCAGAATGAAACCCAGCATGAAACCCAGAATGAGACCCAGAATGAGACCCAGCATGAAACACAGAATGAAATCCAGCAGGCTTACCAGGCGACTGACCAAATTGCAAGCACCTCTATAAGCAGAGAGCAAATTGAAGAAATATCCCCTCTCCCGAAAGTGACAACACAATTATCAACCCAAAGAAAAAGAAAACGTGGTAAGACAGGTGTAATTAATAGCACACCAGATATTGAAGAAATAAAAGAGATCAAAAAAGAAGCACTCGAACGAGAAAGAAGAAAAACAGCAAAAGCAGCCAGAAGAAAAGTTGAAAAACAGTTAAAAGAAGATAGTGATGAGGAAGTGATGAGTGGTAGTGATGAATCAGATGCAGCTTGTCTTTACTGCAACGAGCTCTATTCTCGTTCTCGTCCCAAAGAATTTTGGCTTAGGTGCCAGAACTGCAACGGTTGGTGTCACTCGGAGTGCGCTGATGCTCCTAGATCAACAAAGACTTTTTTTTGTGATGTGTGTCAGCCACAAAGGTGTTTTTAATTTCAAAATTTTTAAAAATGTATACTCTCTCATTAAAAACTTTAATTTCTTATTTCAAATTTTCGTTGTTTTGTTGCTCAGCAACATAATTTAAAAGCATTTTCGATTTTCAAATTATTTTTCAGCTCTGAAAATGTTTAAAGGTTTTTTTTCTTATTATTATACCAGTTTTTTTAATTCTCACTGTCTTTTATTTAAAAATACTTTATAGTTTTGTTTGTGGACATCTTATTTTTACAGTTCCATAAAGCGGGCCTTCATTGGATAACATACGCCTATGATGGCCCCTTGATTTTTTAAAATATTTTAATGTTTTAATGCAAAATGGAAAAAAGAAAAAAAGGTTATTATGCATTACTAAAAACATCAAATGATAGCATAATTTTTTTACCAAAGCTTGTTTTCATATCTCGAATGGTTCTCAATTTATAACGAAAAATAGTTAGGGGGGCCATCACAGGTCACCTTCCCCTACTTCCATACGTAAAAGGAATTACAGATAAAATTGGTAGAGTCTTGAGAAAAAATAACATAACACCAATATTTAAACCTCAGAAAACAATAGCCAATATACTCGGAAACCCGAAAGATAAAATCGGACTAGAAAACCACGGCGTCTACAGCATACCTTGTGCAGACTGCGGACAAACATATATAGGACAGACGAACAGAAAAATATCAGCAAGAATCCAAGAACATAAAATTTGCGTCAGAAACAAACAAACAACATCGGCCCTATTTCAACATCATCAAGCAACAGGCCACAGAATCGATTTTGACCAATCAAGAGAAATAGCATCCATAGAAAACTACAGGGTTCGTACTATAAGAGAAGCCCTAGAAATAGAGAAATCTTGACATCTAAACAAACGAGACGATGCTCTGAATATTCCACTAACTTGGAAAACAATTTTAAAAAACACGATAACGCCTAAAACAACACAAGACGTAAAACCTAACATCGACGAAGGAAATCGAAGCGAAGAAGCGAGGAGGGCGGAGCCTATGCAGCGAACGGCCAATCAGGAAACAGAACCAGCCCAATCGCCAATAAAACCCGCGACACAAGCAGAGGCGAACAGTAGTTGCCGTCGAGTTCACCAGACGTACAGCAGCACTTGAAAATGCCAAATGAGATTTTGGCCGAAACGTCGTGAAACAAACGCGTTGCTTCTCAGCGCCAACAAAACTTTCGAAAAAAATTCGGATTGAAACCCGGAATCCTTCTTCAGAATTCATTCCACCATCCGAGAAAACATTCGATATAACATATATATATATATATATATATATATATATATATATATATATATTATATATATATATATATATATATATATATATATTATATATATATATATATATAAGTAAGAATTATTCGTGTTAAAACGGAAAACACGCCTAGGAGGTTATGTTTGATTAGTTCAAATAAATGTCCTAGTTCACTTAATTCTATATATATATATATATATATATATATATATATATATATATATATATATATATAATAAATTTATTCTATAGCAAAAATAATCCAACAATTTAATAGATCACTGAATATGAAGAGATATACATAATAAGTTAGATAAATGATTAGAAAAGTAATTAGCATTGGAAGGAAATACTAGAATAGTTCCAGTTCCAAAAATGACTTGATTTTTCATATTGTATATAAGGAACGACATGTAATTCGGGAGTTCAGTTTATCATTATTCGCTCTAGAATAGACATCGCTTCAGACAAAGGAAAAATTGATTGGTATTCATGATAACATGACATTAACTGAAGATATGATTTCAATTTGTGGAATTCCTAAAATTATATATTTGTAGTTATAAATAAAAAACATGATGGAATTCAAAGGATAATATAATATATACCTTGAAGCAAAATTACAAAGATGATTAAAATGTGCAACAAGGAGCTATTGTTAGTCATTTTTGAAAATACTTCACGGACAGCAAGATACGATATATTAGAGCTAGATAATATTAGCATAGGATAAAAACACATCACATCGTAGATCTACTAAAAATTCGATAATTGTGAAATGAATTCCATCTCTTTCGCTCGATTCAGTTTAACAATATCATAAGAAAACAATTATCTGTTGTAGAAAATATTAGTTATAATTCAACTCATATCTCTGTTGAGAATAAAAAATAAAAGAAGTGGACCAAAGAGGAATGTGAAACATACCTATGTTATACACATTTAAAAATCTGCTCACACACATATGTATATAGAAATTGTTTAACATATATGTATCTATATATATTTATATATATATATATATATATATATATATATATATATATATATATATATATATATATATATATAGCATAAACAGAATATTCGATATTTATTCCAGATTCTAGAAGAATCTCCTGGAATACACTTAAAAGAAGGAGCACAA
>JARQZK010005345.1:0-33556 GCA_030704885.1 Cynegetis impunctata | reverse complement strand
CATCCATATATTCAAATCATTGATTCATATTTTCTCAACTTTAATCTTGCATAACTTCAAATCTCTTGCATCTCATAACTATTTATCTGTTTCAAATTCATTCATTTATAACTTCAATCTTATATCATACTTTATCTTAAATTTTTCAATTTACTCATTTCATATCATTTTCATTCATTATTATTTTCATCACACTTCATTATAAAAAGCCATAATTTCTGAACTCCGTAATCCTCTGAGTTTTTTTTTCTAGTTCTATTCTGAAATCTACTTTTACAAATATTTGCATTTTCTTTTTCAACTTTCTCCCCTTTATTTCATATCTACACCATTCATCTAAATTTTCAGTAATTTGTTCTACACTAACTATTTAAGATTCAATTCATCCTCCTTCATCTTCTCTTCTCCTTTTTTATTTCGTAATACGATGTTACTTGTCATTTTTTTAATTTATTTATGTTATACTTTAATACAATAATTCTCAAGACTACTTACTTAGCAAATATAATTAATATAATTTCTCTTTTTCTGAGCCCCACGTTGTTTGCGACAATTGCAACCCAATTTATGATTTGCATATTCAAAAGCAGTCAGTTACGTTATATTTGTTCCTCCTTTTTAACCTCCTAGCCACGATATTTCGAAAAAATTTCTTTCGATATATATAAAAATTATTTGATTGGCATCTATTTATATTACTGTAAAATTTTCGACTACTTCCAATTTGGAACTTATACGTATTTAATTTATTGACTCATACTTCATTTTTCAGGGAAGTTCTGCTTTTTCTGAAAATGACTATATATAGTGTTAAAACTTTGAACCTAATTTACTTTTCTAATTGAAAACTTCAATAACATTCAAATATTTATAATTAAAAAAAAATAACTTTATTAACACTCAATTATGCAACATACAATTCTAATTTAACTAATAACTATAAGCAATAACATCTTTAACAAATCTGATTAATGAACCTTTTTACTTCCAATAATTTCCCTTTATATATTCGTATATTTGCAAATATTATTATTCAAAATGTCAAATAGTCTAATCTTATATCTATTTACATCACTGTTTATTTGCACTAATTATCCTTAGCTTACAAATTGACAACTTGTTCTTTCTATCGAATTGATCGATGTGCTGTGGTTAATATCACGGTATTGTAGATATCTTCTTTATCGTCTTGATGATGTAATCCAAAAATGGCTTACTTCAGCTGGACACTTTCACTTACATATTAAGAACGATGTTATATTAACACTAATTTTGATTATATCTATATATATATATATATTATATATAATTATCTAATTATATATATTAATGATAAATATATAATATTAATAACTATACTATATATAATATATGTATATTATATAAATAAATATATTTATATATATATATAATACAAGCCGAAAATTTAAATCCAGTCTACAGCACAACAACCATATTTTTTAAATTTCTGAATAATATGGTGTAAAGTTAAGTCCTATCAATGTAGATTCCACTAAGACGGGGTTTTTTAAAATTTTGCCGTTAAGAGGTTGAAAAGCGATAAAAACGATGTTTTTTGATGATTCTCGCTAAAATAAGGAACTTAGCGATCCTGTTCTTCCACTTAAAAATGACTGAAGTAACAATGAAACTTCTAGAAACGCTGTTTCTCAGTTTTTTGAAATTCCCATCATTTAGGCGTGCAAAAGGCGCTTAGTCTGTATTTTTTTATATTGGGCCATTTCCGGCAGAAATAATCGACCTTAGCGATGTCCGTTCTTGCCACTACACATGTTCTCGTATAATTTTATGAAAAACACCATTTTCTGGCATTTTTTTGATCTTGTATCATTTAGGGGTTGACTAAAGATGCGAAATGTCGTGTTTTCGATATATTGGCTATTTTTTTGGATAATTTCTCCGCAAAGATAATGGACTTATCGATCCCGCTCTTTCACTAAAACGGCTAAGTTAAATTAATAACTTCTAGAAAGATGAAACTATCAGCTTAATAAAATTCATACGTATAAATAGATGAATACGCGGGCCGAAGCCGCAACGGTCCCCGCCTAGTATAATCTATATTTTGAACTCACTTCCATATAATTTAATTACTTTTACTTGCACTAATTTAACAATTATTTTCTACTTATACACATTTCAGCTTAACTTTTCAATTATAACAAACTACAATATCGAGTGCTTCAGATAAAACAAATGAATACCAGATGTACACAGACGATGTTTCTACGATTGCAGATGCTATTTAGGAAAACTGATACCTCACGAAATCCTCTGTACTTCCTTATAAACACTCTTTTATTTTCCAAAGTATCATATCGCCACGGTATCATATATTCTAGACATATAACTAGACCTCCTGTGGAGTTTATTTTATAATAATTTAGATATTACTAATAACAGAATGATGTAAATATTTATATATCATTCAATATTGAATACAATATACAATAATTTTGGAAATTGATTTTTTCAATAATAACAGTTTCTTATAAATAATATAAAATTTTATCAAACTCAATATTTCAACTTAATTATTTTGAAAAATTAAATGACATTCATTACGTTTTTAAATAAATTTTGAATAATAACATATTTTCTGGACATGAAATAATCTTGGTAGAATCCCGAAATAACATAATATTCTGATCAGTTTGTACTAACAAATTTCAATATATCTATATATTAATTAAGTTCTTAATTTATTCTTGAAAAATTTGACATTTCCTATATATATTATAGATTTTATTTACAACTTGAAATTCTCGCCTTATTCTGAATTCCAAAGCAATTTTCTATTTGAAAAACAATTAATTAAATTCTTCTCATACCTTCTATATAGGATTAACGATCTTCAATGACTTGAAATTAAATTATATATTTGATAATTCAAATTTAGTTCGATTCTGACTATTAACAGGCATTTGTCAGAATTATATGTTAGTTCCTACTATCAAATTAAAAGTCAATGTTATCTTTAAATAATCTAATTAATCTTTTTAAATGTTCTATTACTTGTATTTTCATATATATATATTTGATATTTAATGAATTTCTATTGAAATACTTAATATCTCTATCCAACGATTAATGACATTTTATGTTTTTGACATTCTATAAGAATTTCTCATATATTATTGATTTCAAAAGTTGATCTTGAACATTTATAATTAATACATTTACATTAATCTTCCTTGCAAATCAGTTTTACATATTTAAATTCACATTAATTGAAATTTCAATAGCATCATTACATTAATTAACAATTTACATACTTATTCCTTTTCATATGTTCAAATCTTATATCATTGATTAGGTATACATATATTTTATAATCATCTATCTTTTACTAATATCTGTTTAAGTTTATTAAAGTTTTCCTTTCCTTGATCAATTCTATTTCATATTATACCATATATTTCTATAATAATATTGCTAATAAACAAACCATATCAAAAAAAAAAAAAAACAATATATATATATATATATTATAATCAATCAAAATTTAAGTGAATTCGCTCAAAATATTCAGGACAATATAATTATAATCAATCGTTATAGCGTTGTACATCTGTTTGAAGCTGGAAAAAGTGATTCTATTTTTTTTTCAGTCGTATTTTCACATCAAATAATAGGCTCAATTTTTAATGTAATCAAAATATTGGTATGTTCAAATTTTTTGAAAGAGAGTCATGAGCGGAAATCTCTGGACTATATATATATATATATATATATATATATATATATATATATATATATATATATATATATATATATATATATAAAGGGTGTTTCCTAATTGAATGTCAATATTTATGGGGGTGATTTTTGGGCCCATATCAAGAAAAAAACTTCATATGAACATATGTCCTAAACATCTCACCTTTTGAGATACAGGGTGGGGTAAAGTTTTCAAAAATAAATCATTTATCATTAAATCTACAGTCAGTGGCACGCCACTGACTCCTCTTAAAATTAAAATAAATTAAATCTGTATTCAATTATGAGCAAATTTGATCTCTTGAATTTTTTTAGTCCGACGCACGGGTTTCATCTAAAAAAGTTAAATCTACGTATGTCTCTGCAAAGTGTTATTGTCATATGTATGTAACGATATTGTTATGATAATGCAGAGAAACGGTTTTAATTTTTTTAAGCGAAAACCGTGCATCGGATTGAAAAAAGTCAAGTAATCATCATTGGTAAACAATGATTGGGAATTTCAAAAATAATTTTTATTTCAGGAAAAATTTGTGGCGTCCCATCAATGTCTGCCAAAATAGGCAGGTCAAATTACATACGAACGCCACTGGTGAAAATTTTAAAAAAAGTGATACATGAAGAAATGCCTCTTGATTCAAAGTACATGTATGTCAAATTTAATTGAAATATGTGGTATCTTAGATATTAATAATAAATGATTTATTTTTGAAAACTTTACCACCCTGTATCTCAAAAAGTAAGACTTTGGAACATATGTTCATATGAAGTTTTTTTCTTAAAATGGGCTCAAAAATCGCACCCATAAATATTGAAATCCAATTGGTAAACACCCTGTATATATATATATATATATATATATATATATATATCTATTTATATATATATATATATATATATATATATATATATATATATTTATATATATATATATATATATATATATATATATATATATATATATATATATATATATCTATATATATATATATATCTATACTTATATATATATAAAAATATATATATATATACATATATATATATATATATATATATATATATATATATATATATATATATATAATATATATATATACATATATATATATATATATATATATATATATATATATATTATATATAAATATATAAATATATTTACATATATATAATATATATTTATATATATATATATATATATATATATATATATATATGTATATATATATATATAAATAAATATATATATATATATATATATATATATATAATTATATATATATATATATATATATATATATATATATATATATATATATATATATATATATATATATATATATATATATATATATATATATATATATATATATATATATATAGTGGGGTCGGTTAACTAAAAATTCAATCAAAATATTTCACATCTGGCAACCACTGCGCTCTTTTGGATTCTGATAGTACATGAGTAGACGCGTTAAAAAAGACCGGGACACAAATTTTTCTGGCCCTCTAGTGGCGTTGATGATGTAATCAATATGGCCGCCATAGTTTTGTAACATTCTTTTAAATTTCCTTGTATAACTGTGATTTTTGTTAAAATATCAACCGATATTATCAATGATTATTAATGAGAAGAAAATGCGCTTTTCAACGGTATAAGTGACATTATTGACAGATTTGTAATTATAAAAATAATTGTAACATAATCATTTTTTTCAATTAGATTTTGGTTTTTGTCGAAACATTTTGCTAAATACCTCGAAACCTGTTGCCTATAGCTGAAAATTGGTAAAATACTTTTTGTTTGTCAATAAATTAGCTTCCAAACGGTGTACCTGACTTCTATTTTATAACAAACAGTTACTGAAAATGTGCCAAAACAGTGTAGCATTGCACAGTTATGGCATCAATGTAATTTTTATGGGTTCAGTAAAATGAGCGGCTTTATGACAGTTTAAGTAGGGAATATAATTATTTTAATTTTTGGTATATATCAAATAAATTGCATCTTGTTCAAAGCAATTGGCACTTTCTTTTTCGTTTCAAAATCAGTGACATGAGGACATCTAAGATAACTGTAAGATAAGCTTCAATCATTAGGTACAAGAATGAGAAATAAGAGAATCTATAATACAATATTATTATAACTTAATATGCAAATTAAGTATACATAAATATATTCATATATATATATATATATATATATTATATATATATATATATATATATATATATATATATATATATATATATATATATATATATATTATATATATATATATATATATATATATATATATATATATATATATATATTATATATATATATATATATATATATATATATATATATATAATTATATTGTAAAATACACTGATATTCAAAGAAAATAAATAATAATATGCAATAATATTTAATGGGAAGGAAAACTAAAAATTCTTCTTGTGATTAACGATCACTGTCGGAGCACTGTCCTTCACATACACAAAGTTTTGTACATCGTATTCCTATTTTAACACATTTACAAGATAAGCATCTCTTCTGTTTCTTCTCGCGAGACAGTCTTTCGGCCTTTTGACTGTCATATTTGTTCTTGCAAGATTTGTGATATTTTGCTTCACGGGCTACAAGTGTCTGTAAAATACCATTTCCATCGTCCAACTGATTCAAGTTTCTAATAGCACTTGGAAGCACACCATGTTCTGCAAAAACTATAAGATTCTTCGCCGTTGTTAAATAACCTTCATACTTCGGAATTATTAGGCGCTCTTTGGAATGCTTTTGACATAGCAAACACAGGTCCCATACAAACGGAGCTAACACTGGTATAGTTGTAGCATCAAAAAATTCATGTTTCCTCTTAGTTGACATGATTGGGTAATTTTTTTCGATATGGTCGACTTAATAGACCGGGAGATGGTGACACAAAATATTAGTTCATTTGTACCAGTATGGCGGTTCTTCAGGGGTGTAATTACGTAAAGGCAAAAAGGAAAATGATGGACATAGTGCTCGTACCGGCAGCCCAATCGCGTGGGCGTTAATGGAACGCGTCGAATAATAATGTTTGCATAGCTAATCATCGTCGAGTAGCCAGTCACGAAAATCACCTTGCCATACTTTTCCAACAGTTTCCAATGGCTGTCATACCACTGCAAAGGAGTAATTTTTTTTTGCCAAACGATTTGTACCAGTATTGCATTTGAATTTTTGGAAAGTATTTGACAAAATGTGACCGTTATTATTTTTCTCATACTAATAGTAGGGAGAAAAAGTGCTGCCATACTTGAAATACTTATTTATTTGACACGTTTTAAAAATACGACTGTAAAATCATTTTTTACATCATGGCATCATTATATTCTCTCCGTTTGGATGCAATTGTACCTAAAAAAATTATTATAGATTGTAACCATGGGGCGGACCGGACGACTGTCGGACTTGAGCTAAAAATTGTTGACGATTTGTACCAGTATGGCATTTGGAATTTTGGAAATTATACGATATAATGTCGCCATTATTATATTTGCCACACTTCTAGTAGAGGGAGAAAGTGGCGCCATACTGGTACAAATCGTTCGAATTACGAATAAAATCTTAGGATCTTGAAAGAATATTGTCCACATTCGCCACCTCCCACAGGTATGTCATTAGTATGACTTCTATTTATGATCATACAGAGTACTGTTAAAAAAAGTTTCAGGGTGGTACAAATCGTTTGGCGAATCCTTTGCAGTGGTATGGCGGCCATTGGGAACTGTCGGAAAAGTATGGCAAGGTCATTTTCGTGAATGGCTACTCCACGATGATTAGCTATGCAAAAATTAGCCTGGTACAACTGGTTGAAGTGCTTTATTTAAATTAATGTATTCGCGTCGGTACGGCGGGCTGTAAGTCACACCCGAGAAGTATGGCATTACGCTACCGCCTACTTCTTTTTTTTCGACTATCTGAAAATACAAGCATTTTTGTGGAACAAACCGTTCGACAATCGTTATTTATCCAACGCGTTCGATTAACGCCCACGCGATTGGGCCGCCGGTACCAGCACTATGACCATAATTTTCCTTTTTGCCTTTACGTAATTAGACCCCTGAAGAACTGCCATACTGGTACAAATGACCTTATATTTTGTGTCACCATCTCCCGGTCTATAAGTAATAGATAGTTTTTTTATACAATGACGTTTCTCATACATTATCTGACTTAATAAGGACATATCTGAGATTCCAAGACAGTATTTGAAATCTTACATTGCTACTATAACTGTGCAATGCTACTCTGTTTTGGCACATTTTCAGTAACTGTTTGTTATAAAATAGAAGTCAGATACACCGTTTGAAAGCTAATTTATTGACAAACAAAAAGTTTTTTACCAATTTTCAGCTATATGCAACAGGTGTCGAGATATTTAGCAAAATGTTTCGACAAAAACCAACATTTATTTTAAAAAAATAATTATGTTACAATTATTTTTATAATTACAAATCTGACAATAATGTCACTTATACCGTTGAAAAGCGCATTTTCTCCTCATTAATAATCACTGATAATATTGGTTAGTATTCCAAGAAAAATCCGAGTTATACAGGGAAATTTAAAAGTGTGTTACAAAACTATGGCGGCCATATTGATTACATCATCAACGCCACTAGAGGGCCAGAAAAATTTGTGTTCCGGTCTTTTTTAACGCGTCTACTCATGTACTATCAGAATCCAAAAGAGCGCAGTGGTTGCCAAATGTGAAACTTTTTTTAGCTATCACACCCCACTAATATATATATATATATATATATATATATATATATATATATATATATATATATATATATATATATATATATATATATATATATATATATATATATATATATATATAATAACATTCCATACTTCAGATAACAACAACTATTATGACAATAATAATAATAAATTCTACATCAGTTTAAATGAAATATCAAAAGAACACCATACAAAATATTACCCTCACGATTACCAATATAATGCACTATGGGTTCTGTGAAACCTGTGCGTGCACTTTTCATTGCAATTTAATATAAATTCAAATTAATTTTAATTCACAAAGAAAAGAAGAAGAGAAAAAAACCAGACCATTTATACTATATCAAAAACATTCATAGTATATACTCTATCCATTTCCCAGTATAAAAGAACTATATTTATATATATATATATATATATATATATATATATATATATATATATATATATATATATATCATATATATATATATATATATATATATATATATATATATATATATATATATATATATATATATATAATTATATATATATATATGTGTGTGTATGAATATAATTCATTTATTAGGAAAAAAATATTTTGTTTTCAATAAATTTTAGAAAGATATTCCTCCAACTACTCTCTAAGTTAAGATATTTTCTTTGGAAGCACTGCTTGCTGGTAGTTTTCAGGTTATATCAAAATATTTCTCTACATGCACTCACTTAATTAATAAATATTAGCACTTTTTGACTATTAGAAAGAGTATGATTGTTCCATTTAACTTTATGAATTATTTAAATTTCAGGTTGAATCGCACATTTCGGCTGAAATAGAAGATATCCGCAAAAAATGTGTATCACAACATCCCCTTTCGAACAACGATAACTTGGACGCGGAGGCAAAATTCGATCATTGTTTTTTAACAGAGAACAATGTTTTGGATTCTACAGGTGAAATAAATAAAGAAAAATTGGTGCATGTTTTAGCCGAAGAATATGATTTAGGTCCAAAATTTGTTACGGCTGTGGTAGATATATGTGCCAAGAAACAAAAAGATCCTTTGCTGACTGCATTATACATTAGAAAAGTTTGTTGGTTTGATCCAACCAAGAATTTCAGGGAAATAGAAACTTTTATTTATTACTGGCAATGCTTAATACCATTATCTCAAACATCTGGTGGAAACGATCCTACAGATATGGAATTATTAGAATGTATTATAGGAAAATCAAATGTCGTAGATAAAGAAGGTAAATTGAATAAGCCTGCACTGTCATCACTTCTTAGAGTTTTCCGTGCCACAAAAAAAACTGTAGACTATGTGTTGAATTGCGCTCAGTCGCAAGCTAAGATCTCTGACACAATTCATAATATATACACCTGTATAACCAAAAGTGAAAACTGAAACGAGCTATTCCTAGATAATGTTATCTATAACATATTATAATAAATTGATGAGCAGATTCTTATGAATTGAATTTTGTTTACCTCACTTAGATACATGTGTATAATATTTAAACATATATATATATATATATATATATATATATATATATATATATATATATATATATATATATATATATATATATATATATATATATATATATATATATATATATATAAATATATATGTATATACATATTCAATTGACCAGAATACCTCCGTATTTTGATAATATGATAAGGTGATAAGGGTTCGGAACGGATAAAAAAGGCCTTTTTAATAAGTGTACTTCATTTATTCCTGTCGACGTTTGGACAATTAGCCGACACCTGATCAGTTGTCGGCTAATTTAGATAAGTAGACTGAACATAAATTTATAAAAAAAGAAAAAGTTTCCAAAAATTATTTAGCTGTCAAAGTGCCAAAGACTGCGAACTCTAACCAAACTTTTTAATGTTGGCGGATACTTGGTATAAGAAAATTGTGAGTGATAAAAATTGTTGATTCTTGCTGTTAAAATAATGAATTATCTGTGCCATTCAAAAGGTATTCTGGCCTGAATTTAGTTACTGTGGGGATAGTATTATTATATTCATCTATACATTTATGTGCAATTGTTGTCCATGAACCTTTTCTTATTTGTTCATTTAATTTACATCTTATTTTATTAACCAGGGTCTGATTAAACCTTTCATTTAAACCGTTTGAGAATGGTGCATTTACAGGGGTGAATATCAGAGGGATGCTTTTTTGTTCCAAATAACTTTTGTATTCAGTAGAATTAAATCCAGGGTATTGATCTGTTAGAATTAATTCTATGTTTGCCTGGGCTATTACTTTGTTGTGGTTTTGAAGTTAGTATGAATGCATACCTCGAAAAATGATCCACTAATAAGTGAAGGTATTTTTTCGTTGACCGTGTTCCACCAAATCCTCCTATTGTATCCATAGATACTATCTCAAATGGCTTCTTCGCTGGACCCAATTGTGAAAGTAGACCATATTTACTTTTTATTCTCGTTTTATTTCTTATGCATGTCTCGCAAGTTTTACAAGATTTTTTATATTATTCAAAAAATTTTTAGATGTATAAAATCGTGACAACATAGATATCATTTGATTTATGCCAATATGGCCCCTACTTATATGTGTTTCTTGTATCAAATTTTTACTAAATTCTTCTGTTAGAATTATCTTCTTATACCTATATTGCGCTGAAAAGGCAAAGCGTGTATGATGAAGATAATAATATACTGAAAAATTCAATTGAAATATTGATGACTGTTCAAATTAACCTTATATTATTTTTGTGTATTTTTATTTAATTAGACTCTTATATATATATATATATATATATATATATATATATATATATTTATATATATATATATATATATATATTATATATATATATATATATATATATATATATATATATATATATATATATATATATATATATATATAATATATATATATATACACATATATTTATATATATATATATATATATATTATAATATATATATATATATATATATATATATATATATATATATATATATATATATATATATATATATATATATATATATATATAATATATATATATATATATATATATATATATATATATATATATATATATATATATATATATATATATATATATATATATATATATATATATATATATATATATATATATATATATATATATATATATATATATATATATATATATATATATATATATATATATATTTATATATATATATATATATATATATATATATATATATATATATATATATATAAATCATATACCTCTCCTATCATAGCAGATCAATGAATTCCTTCGAATAATTTTACCTACTCCATTATAGGTTTATCTTCGTTTGAGCAAACTGGACACTGAAACAGTTTTCTATAATATTTATTCATATTTGAGATTATTAGTCGCTAGTTATCTATTCTATTTTCTCTAAATATTAGGTGAAAGAATATGTAAGAACTTTAATCTTTATTTCTCAAAATTAATGCAACAGTTCAACTATCATTGAATATACAGTTCTCATATTACGTAAGTTTAAGTATTCACCTTGTTCCCACATTTGAGATTGCAATGAACATGACAGAAGAAAATTAGTACCTATAGGAATTAACACCACATTCCAAAATTCAACTTTAATTTACCTAATAATTTTTAGCCTTCTAACTGAATTTAAATGAGAATACGCAAATACTTTGAAATTTCTGAATAAAAATTGGGGAAATGGAGAAAATTATTTGTAACACCTGAATGCAACATCTCTTACATCCACTTAATTCACATACATATTTTTGTACACTTCTTTCTAAAGTTGGAGGGACTGTGAATATACGCAATGCTCAAAAAACGGGATGAAAGCTCTTCATCAAAATGGCAGAGACTCAGGAATACTCTGCACTCCCATACAAATATTCAATTGTCTAACTCAATAACTGATTTGTAATATTTTGCTTAATCATTTAAAAAAAATTAATCAGCTCCATACAACTTACTATAATTATTTGCTCTTACTATTGATTACTCTATTGTGTTAGTACTGTTTGAGTGCTATACCATATCAACTAATCTCTCGCAATTGTGAAACAAAAACAACCATCAGCGTTCTCAGTAATTGAGTTCAATAAAATTTTAATTTGATCATTTCAGCCGATTATGGAATGTCTGATAAGTAATACATTATTCGCTTCCTCAATAAAATAATGAGGTTTTAGTTGTTTGATTTTGTTCGAATTGAGTTTTGATGAAACCATGTTGATTTCGAGTATTGCCTTTCTTTTTCTTTTTATTATGCCTCAGGTAAGTATTCATATTATATAGTAGTATTGGGTAATTTGGCATCTATATTTCTATTCAAAATATGTGAATTTGTTTCTTGCGCAGAGAGGAGAACCTATAACACAAAACTTCAGGAAACAATATTACTGTGAATTAATTTGAACTTTATTTTCGAGAACATATGGCTTTCTATCTATATGTTGAGCATTTTATTATACCTATATGTATACAAACATTTGACACCACTTTCTCATACTTATTCACTTTCAATTTATGGATCTACAGTTTGATGCAATTTTTGAACAGCTTCTGAGATTATAAGCAATTTACATTACCCAATTGCTTATTTTTGATAGAAATACTAAAACTCATAGCAATACAAAAACATCCGTACCCAACACAGGATTCGAAGTCGGGATGCTTGCTTCACAGACGGTTAATCCACTTGTTCCACAAAGCGTGTATTTCTTTCATTTGTTACTGCACTAGACTTTCTACACTGAGAAAGTTTAATAGTATTTCAGGCACGCAGTGAAGACTCATTCAAGATTTTTTTGAAAAAAATACAGTTTTAAGTACTATAGCATTAATAAACCGCTGAAATATTTAAAAACAATACATCATTGCCATACTATCTGACTATATAATTACAGTACTACTAATCTCGTACTGAACGTTTGGAGCAATTCAAAAAGCACAAACATGCATGTAAATTAAAAAGTAAAGATTGATTCTTTGTTTTTTCCATTGAAATCGTTGAACAAATACTTTTTCATACTATTCTCATTTCCACAATATAATATAATGAGAAAAAAAGTTATACAAACTGCTTATAATTGATTTTTCATACATATTTATTAATCATTTTCTGGTCTACATATTGAATGGTCAACTCAATGAGATAAATTTCAAGTATATCAAGTTCTTTTTTCTAACAGCCGTAATTTTCGTCTAAAGAATTTTTATTCGCTTTCAACTTTTTTGCACAAGTGTAAGATTTCATGGCTTTTCGTCGTTTTTGAAGTTTTGCATTCCTCCAGATTAAATTAGAGGGTTGAAATTTTGTAAGCGGACATTTTGATTAAGAGATTCAATTCATGGAATTCAAGTTTGTACTATCCTCCACAGCACCCCAAATTTACTTTGTATATATAACAAAGAACAAAAATGTGGGCAAAATACAACCTCAGTTTACTGCTCACGAGTTTTATGATGAATAAATTTTTGAGAATAATTAATGCAAATAAATATTATTTAGCTCCTGAATTATTCAAATTTCAGGTTGTGCCTCACAATAAGAGAAGAATTGGAAAAAGCCGCAATGAATGTTTGGCTAAATATTCGTCTACGGATTATGATGACTTTAATATGGCGGCAAAATTTGACGAATGTTTCTTAAACAAAACTCGTGTGTTGATCGAAGGTAGATTAAGTAGAACAATATTGAGACGTGTTTTGGTAATAGAATATGAGATGGATTCTAAATTTCTTGATGATGTGCTAGATGCATGTGTCGAGCAACAAGAAACTCCTCTAGTGACAGCATTCTATGTCGAAAAAGCTTGTTGGTTCGATTCTAACAAAAATTTGAATCAAATTAAAAATACGATACTTTTCTGGAAGTGTGTTGTAGCATTAGCTCCTTCATACGATAGAAAGGAAGAAGTAACCTTCGAAACATTCGAATGTTATATTGGGAAAACAAATGTTGTTGATAAAGATGGAACACTGAATAAGACAGCACTATCAGAATGTCTCGAAATTTTCAGGATCAAACAATATGTTATTGACGTTGTTCAGAATTGTACTCATTCACAATCAACGAAATACCAAGCAATTCGAAATATATACTCCTGTATAATCCAAAATAAAGCTTGACACAAACTATTCTTGGATATTTGCACAAACACTCATCTTGTCGTGATTTATTAATAGAATGGAATTCATCAATGAAACAATGACAACAAATATATATATATATATATATATATATATATATATATATATATATATATATATATATATATATATATATATATATATATATATATATATATATATATATATATATATATAAACAATTATAAGAATACTTTTACTTAGACCACCACCAAAACTGAATAACTGTATATAAACAAATTACGAGAGTTAGTTCAATTTATTTATTAAATTGTTTATTTGTAGTTTAATGTTTATGTTTAAAAAATACCACCATTTCACAGAAACAGTAATTTTAATATCATCTGCTCAGGATCTTGGATGGTTCTCAGTATCCTGCGTACCAATTCGACAAGATCCTGTGGCCAGGTTCCTGATAACTTCTGTTTAAAAATAAAATAAACACACCGATTTATAACTTTCAACAGAAATTAACCTAAACTAGGCCTATGCGCTAGCAGCCTACATATCAATACGCTAATATTAGTCATATTCATTATTTATTTCGTAAATAAAAATCTTACCAGGATTTTGTGAACTCCACTGATTATGACAACACTTTACTCGCCGAACGCACTGGTTTCTCTAAACAACGTGCTAGATGAGAAAAGATAGATGACATTCTTTGTCTCTTTCGTAGGTACTATCGACTCATCGGATAAAGACGCACGGCAAATATAATAGTGATATATTTGCTAATTCAACAGCGAACAGGATACTGATATAAAATCGCGGGGACAAACTGTAAATAAGATTTATTCAATATTTTTTCAGGAAATACTAAAGTAATTGTTCTACCTAGCCAGGAAAAATAGTAAACTTAATAAGTCGGTTTGCTTTCAAGACCCTAATGTTAAAGCAAATGTATCACGACGCACTTTGAACTGAAATTTGTACGAGGGATCCTGAGAATTCGGCACTTTGTAACAGTAATTTGGTTCAGAATAGAATTGCGAATCTTAATTATTTTTTGTGACCATCTAGAAACAATTGTAATTAATAGTATTCCATCCAAAAAAAATTGTTATTAATAATTTTTATATATAAATATATATATATATATATATATATATATATATATATATATATATATATATATATACATATATATGTATATTTATTTAAAAAAAAATTAATTATAGGAATATATGTATAATATATTCTATATAAAAATTATGACAAATTATCCATTCCATAGTTATACGTAATCTATAATAAATAACCAATTCTGTTCTCTTTATACCTATATTTATTTCATAGATTTCAATATAATTTATTCGTCTCTAAATCTAAACTCGCCCGCATTGAAATATCAGGCGACAATAATATCAATACGCATATTATGTGAATACAGCGGACCCGGACAATGTGACGTTTATATTATATTACCTACTTCCACATCACAACGAGATGGGAGATATAGTAACGGTCCTCGTAACGGTCCAAAAATACTTTTTTTTTCGTGAATTGTCCCAGAAAGTCCCAAAACGTACAGAAAAGCTAATTTGAGCATAAAAGTTTCTGTGGCTTGGTCGGTCTGTCAATCCCCTTAATAACTTTCGAAACAATTGAGCTATTAACTTCATTTCCATTTGGTACACTGAATGGTATCCATAAGAGAACGGTCCGGATTGTTTTTGAGCCGCTTTGGTTCAGGGTAAGGGCGTGAAATGAAAAAAAAAGGTATTTTTCCGTTTCAAATCGTTTTAAAATGGATGTCACATTTAAACCCAAAATATTGTTGGGGGTAAATAAAAGGGGGTAGAAATTGAGAATAATTATGAAAATCGAGCCACTCAATCTAAAATGGTAATGAAAAACCTAAAAAACTCTCAAATCTTTTATATAACTCCAAATTTGGTTTTGAAGCGCCATGTTTTGACGTTATCAGCTAGGCTCCGTCTCTATGTCGGATCTCAATACTCTGAATTTATGCAATTATATTTTTATGCCTCCTATCATCCTTATCAAAAATTCTCATAAACATATATGTTGGAAACAAACTAATAGTTCATTCGGTCCAAAGAATACGTTATCCTAATAGCCTGTATGAATATACTAATTCCATAACACTCCCAAAGTAAAATATCTATTTGACCAAACTCAACAAACTAGATCAGACAAACCCCAGTATTCGAAACATTCCAATAAAAATTGAAAGCAATAAACCAACCTCATCATGCTGTATATTTTTTTCTTTCAAATTGAAAAAATATATCTTTATCTGTTACGTTTCAAAATCTTCAAGAAAAACATTGCTTGGTGCAATATTGAAATCAATCATATTCAGCAAAGAGCTCAGCGAGCTATAATTATTCGCGGATATATTGCTGAATTTCTTTACTGCCATGCCGTTTCAAATTAATCTCTAGAAATTTCAATTTTAAAACTCCATAAAAAATGAGCATCGATGCATTTTCAGTACCTAGTCAATATTCATAAACTTTTAATAAACTCATTTTATCCGATCATGAAATTGCCTGATAAGTAATACGTTATTGGCTTTCTGAAATATATGAATGAACCTTTTCATTGTTTGATATAGTTCAAAATGAGTCTGAATGCACTCATGTTGTTTCAAAGTATTGTCCTTTTATTTCTGTATATTATCGGTCAGGTATGTATTTATATTATATTGCTCATTCTAAAGAAATTTTCATTTTTAACCATATTTTCTCTGAATCTAATTGACTATGGCACTTCAATGAAAGTCAACAGTGAGGTACGTTAGTGCACATATATATATATATATATATATATATATATATATATATATATATATATATATATATATATATATATTTATATATATATATATATATATATATATATCTATATATATATATATTTATATATATATATATATATATATATATATATAAGTCTGCTATCAAGACTTATATATGCGTTTCTAATGTGTTATAAAGATTATGAATTTTATTTTTAGTGATTTTCTGTATAAGTTTTATTGGGTAATCGTTTTTTATGAGTAATTTATGGACATCTTGTAATGTTTCATGTCTATGTGTAGGTGAAGTAAGTTTAAGTGCTTTGTCTATATATCCGATTATTAAACTCTTTTTTGAGACAAATGATGTGTACCTACTGTTGTAGTTCAATGTTCTTTGTAAAAAATTTCTTTTCTATGCCATTTTGTGATAATTTCACTGTTTTTGTGTATGAGAGTGATATCAGGAAAATTTAATGTATTGTTCGATTCTTTTTTTAGAGAGTTATACTAGAAACTAACACATACAAACAAAAACTACTGCAATGCTTAGTGATTCATCTACATATAAACAAATTAAAAAAGATTTAACTAAGACTCTGCAAAATGAAAGTAACAAATTGTTTAGAACATGGCAACAAAAAAATTTCATTTCTCCACAAACATCAAAAGAATTAGTTCGACACAACAGCCTTTCACCTAAATTTTATGGTCTTCCTAAAATACATAAAGAAAACATACCATTAAGACCTATTGTATCTTATATTCAATCACCTCTTTACAATCTTTCTAAATTTCTTTCTTCAATATTAAAAAATATAGTAAATCTAAATACAGAAAATCACTAAAAATAGAATTCATAAACTTGACAACACATTAGAAACATCAAAAAAAGAAAATATCAACAAAAAATATATTCCTCTTCCATATATTCCTCATTTAAGTAATAAAATATCACAAATTTTAAATCCACATGATATTAAAGTAGCCCACACCGCACAAAATCAAATAAAACAAATATATTCTAAATTAAAAAGTAAAACACCTCTTCTGCAAAAATCTCATGTTGTTTATAGTATACCCTGTAATAATTGTAATAAATCCTATATAGGACAAACTTTTCAAAATTTAGAAGAAAGATTAAAAGCACACAAATATACCAGAACAAAAACCACAGCACTAATAAAACATAAAAACAATGAGAATCATACTTTAATAGCACAAAAATTTTAGAAATAGAAAAAGATCAAAAACGCAGAGAAATTTTAGAAATGTTACATATTCAAAAAATTCAAATAAAGTAGTAAATGATAGAACAGATATCAAACATTTGAGTTCAATATACACAGATTTAATTCTTTGATTTTTCTAAGAAACAACATAAATCAAAACAAAATAATTCAACAAACAAACTCTAACCATAACAACTCATCTTCTTAGACAAAATCTAAACATCTAGAATTTTCAATTTTTCTGAAAAGAAAGTATAGTTTAGAACATGTGATCTTCAAAATTACAAGTAATGTCTTTTTAAAGACAACAATCGAATATTTTATACCTATTTTGTACATTACGTGGGTGAAGGTTTCTGTAGTTCCCTTCCCATCTAATATCAACAGACCTTTCTATTGATATTGGACTGAATAGCACGTAATTAATAACTGAAGACGGCCACGCCGTAATGAAACATTTTTGAAAAAAAGATAAATAGTACCCTATTCTTTGACTTTTCAAAATCAGAATAATTTGAACCTATTTCGAACATTACGTGGGTAAAGGTTTCTGTGGTTTCCCTTACCATCTAATAATAACATATTTGAATGTTAATATTGGACTGAATAGCACGTAATAAATAACAAAGAACGGCCACAGCCGAAAAATTTTAGTGAAACATAGTAGTCTTTTTTAACTATTCAAAGTTTTTCAAATCAATAAATGTCAAAGAAATTTCAATTTTTTCAAAAGTTTTGATAAAGCCACGAATGTCGTGGCGAAAACGTCAACTTTTTAATAAAATCTAAGTTCTTTGAGATTCTGCCTGTTATTGCTAATAATTATCATGAGATTAGAATATATATATATATATATATATATATATATATATATATATATATATATATATATATATATATATATATATATATATAAAAGGAGGGTAGTCACTAACTAGTTAAGAGTAAACTATTTGTAGGGACTGCAGATCTTTCAGTACCTTTTCTTGATACAAAACTTCTACGGTCGGTTGATAACATAATACTGATTGATTGGTATAGAAAACCATGCAGTTCAGGAAGGTATTTGAATTTCTTTTCTTATCACAAATTTTCGATGACAGTGAACTTGTTAAAACAAATGAAGAACAGAAAACTCAAAATTTCTCATATATCTTTTCATTACAAAAATTTGAATAAACTTCAAGAACTTTTCATACAAAATTCCTACCCTCCATCTTTAGTCAAGATAATTTTATTTAGCACATCCTTAACAGAAGATAACATTTTAAGACAAAATAACATCATAATGAAGTTGTTACAGATATGAATCAAGTTTCAATTTATTATGACTCATTACCTTATATAAAAGAAATAACACCTAAACTGACCAGAATTTTTCATTCTTTTGAAAACATCAAAATTAACAGTTATTTCAATGAGACAGATATATTCGAAAGTAAAAGACAAAATTCCTATTTTATCACTTACAAATAATGTTTATATTATCCCTTGTCATGATTGCGATAAGAATTATATTGGCCAAACAAAAGGGCCATTGAAAGACAGAATCACTTCTCTTAAGAGTGATAGTAGATTACACCATGAGAGATGTGCTTTAGCTAAACATGTCAATGATTGCGACCACCAGATGAACTACCTTTCAACAACTGTTCTTGCAAGAGAATCACATCTTTCAAAGAGACCTTTCTTAGAAATGGCCTTTATCTATTAAGAGAATCACTACATTAATAAAAAAAACAGATATAAGCCATTGAGTGAAATTTATTCTTTTTTACTTTCACTTGACATAAAACAACACCGAAATTGATTTGTCTTCTGAAATAATGTCAAACTTCAATTTGAAAATGAAAAATGAGTCACATTGATTTGTCATTTCGTTCAGAAATTTAATCATAATAACTTTAAAAATGTATCAACATTTCTGATTATTTGGAAACTAGCATAATTTTCTATGTTAAAATGCTTCTTATTAATTATTATGGACTTATATGTAAACATCCTCACGATAGATTCTCTCTGATGATGGAATAAACAATTCCGAAAGCTTGGAAAAACTTCAGAGTTTCCTTTCACATTGCTGCAGTCCCTACAAATAAATTCCTCTCTCTCTCACTCTCTCTCTCTCTATATATATATATATATATATATATATATATATATATATATATATATATATATATATATATATATATATATATATATATATATATATATATATATATATATATATATATATATATATATATATATATATATATATATATTAATTTATATATATAACAATATATATATAATATATATATATATATATATATTATATATATATATATATATATATATTATATATAGTTATATATATATATATATTTATATATATATATAAAAATATATATATATATATATATATATATATATATATATATATATATATATATATATATATATATAAACATATATATATATATATATATATATATATATATATATACTTACATACATATATATACAGGGTGACCCAGAGCTATGTAATCGGTCCATAATTTTTTTGTCATTGAAGATATCGATATGAAATTTTCAGGGCAAATATGATCCGACTATGTCTCTTTTTCAAAATTATTTTGAAGAAAATTGCACTTCCGGTTTTGCCGAAAATGATATCAACTTTGTTATTTCAAATGGAATACCCTGTATATCTTTTGATTTTCGAATTTCTTATGTAATTTATAATAAAATTGTCATGCTACTCTTTATACCTAAAATGAACAGTTTTCGAGTTATTAATTTTTTTCGTAAAATTTTGACAGTTGCGTCCTCAACGAAAATAGGCCATAACTTCTTTGTTCCTAAGTCTATTGGTGTGCTGTTTGTATTTTTGTAACCTTGGAACATTGTTTTATTCATTCCTTTGTCAAAATTTTTCATATTTCTAACTAATTACTTGATAAAATCTAGGGTGAAGTTGGCCAATTTTAAACGTTAATAACTTTCTTATTTCAAATGAAATGCTATGTATATTTTTGCATTATTAAATTTGCTATCAAATTACCTTTCGATTTGTATAACCATTCCTTATACCTAAAGTTAATAATAACAAAGATATTTCACAATTTTGTAATAATTTATATATCAATACACCTGAGAAATCGAATAGCGAGTTATTTTGACGTATCCATGGATACCAATTACAAAAATTGTTTAAAATTTAATTGTGTCACATTTTCTAGTATTTGTTCAGTTAATAAAATGGATTTTACGCGACAAGAAATGATAAATATGGTTTACTGTATTGGAGATGCCGATCGAAATATTCTGCTAGCTAGTAGAATTTATCATCAAAAATATTCTTATTCTTATTCTGATTCAACTACGTTTTGGGATTCTGTTATTGATAAGCATAGATTTCTTTGTGTATAATGTTGAAATGTAATATTTAGAGTAACTGTTGGATACATGTGAACATACTCCTATTAACCAAAATGATAATGTCAAACTTGACATTGCAAATTGACATCAAACTACTTCAAACATATGTTGTTTATAAACAACAATAATTATTGAATATTAACGTCTTAGAATTACTATTTTTTCAATATCTTTTCGGATATCAGCATTAGGTGCTACAAATCTAATGAACAGAAAAGGTGACACAATTAAATTTCAAACAATTTTTGTAATTGGTATCCATGGATACGTCAAAATAACTCGCTATTCGATTTCTCAGGTGTATTTTTATATAAATTATTACAAAATTGTGAAATATCTTTGTTATTATTAACTTTAGGTATAGGGAATGTTTATACAAATCGAAAAGTAATTTAATAGCAAATTCAATAATGCAAAAATATACATAGCATTCCATTTGAAATAAGAAAGTTATTAACGTTTAAAATTTGCCAACTTCAGCCTAGATTTTTCCAAGTAATTAGTTATGAATATGGAAAATTTTAATAAGGAATAAATAAAACAATGTTCCAAGGTTACAAAAATCCAAACCGCATACCAATAGACCTACTAACAAAGAAGTTATAGCCTATTTTTATTGAAGACGCAACTGTCAAAATTTGACGAAAAAAATTAATAACTCGAAAACTGTTCATTTTAGGTATAAAGAGTAATATGACAATTTTATTATAAATTACATAAGAAATTCGAAAATCAAAAGATATACAGGGTATTCCATTTGAAATAACAAAGTTGATATCTCTTCCGGCAAAACCAGAAGTGCAATTTTCTTCAGAATAATTTTGAAAAAGAGACATAGTCGGATCATATTTGTCCTGAAAATTTCATATCGATATCCTCAATGACAAAAAGATTATGGACCGATTACATAGCTCTGGGTCACCCTGTATATATATATATATATATATACCTATATATATATATATATATATATATATATATATATATATATATATATATATATATATATATACATATATATATATATATTTATATAAATAATATATATATATATATATATATATATATATATATATATATATATATCTTCACCAGGACTACCACATGATATGAACAATGAGTACAATTATTCTTTATAATATAAACACAAACCACTTACAGATGTTGAGATTAATTCAAACGATGTTATTTTATGTGGCATGAAGGTAAGTTCACCTCTACCAATAATCATGTAACAACCTCAAATTAAAAATTAAATACGATTAAGTTAGAAATATGCAATTAGCGGAAAAACTGGTAATTCGAATGATGAACGGTGACGTTTTTGTCAAATCGGTTTGACATTCAATTTGAGAAATTCAGGTTCTTCTTCAATATTTATAAACGGCCACCTCTCATCGCTCCAACTTTATGCCTTCTGTAGGTATTCATAGAAACAGTAATATTACGTCACAAATAAAATCAAAAAGTTACTCTCACAAAATACTAAAATTCAAAATACTTTTACACACTATTATTCCAAAAACATTATATAGGCTATTTTGTACATAAAACGATTCCCAGCAGCAACAATCAAGGCAAAACATATACTAATTATTAAGTTAGATATTGTTTGAGTATTGGCAATCTATTATTTATTATGATTCGTACATAACTGATTGGTTTAACATCGATTTGGTTCCAGTGTATAGGTAAAAACTGTGATATCTGGCTTCCTTTTGTATTACGTGTTTTGTTGAAAGTCATTTCTAATAGAATTGAGTATATGGTGCTCAATTTGCCTATATCTTTCCTTGAGATTAATATGTGTTCTTCTTTTGTTATGTACACCATTTCAAGGAACTGTTTTGTCCACATATTTTCTTCATTTTCTAAGACCTCAACATCAGTGTATTTTATATGGTGACCTGTTTCGTTTTCATGTGATGCTAGGGCACTTGAACCAATATTTATTCTTGAGTCACTTTTATGTGATGTGATTATTTTACTGAGATTCCGTTTTGTTTCTCCTATGTATACTTTACTGCAATTTCCACAGGGCAATTTGTAAATAACATTGCTTTGGCTTTTCTATGTTCTTCTTAGCCACAAGCTGATTGTCTTTAATGGTTAATTAAAACAATGGTTAATGATTACAATTTACGCATTTATCAAAAGAAATAACGCAAGATGCACGTTTCGGTGGAACTTCACCTTCTCCAGATGCTAATGGCAAACTAACTAGTTAGTTTGTCGAAATAGGCGTCATGCGTTATTTCTTTTAATAAATGTGTAAATTGTTATGATTAACCATTGTTTTGATATATTTATTAATTTACACCATGTATCGGCCCAATCAATCCAAAATGGTCGTCTTTTTTTAATAATTTTGTCAATTGACTTGTTAGTTGATCACAGTATGGTATTACAAGGATTCTGTTGAATTCCTCATTGGTGTTTTGATTGTTTTTTCTGTTATTGGGTATTTGGTTTTCTTCCTGTGCTCTATCTGCATTTAGGGTGCTGAAAATCAATTTTTTTCAGGAGCTTTCTTGGGTATCCATTTTCTAGCATAATGTCATAAAACTTGGTTAAGCTGTAGTGGACCTGTGAGGGATGAGTTAGGCCAACAATTCGAGTCTTCATGTTCCTGATAACGTTCAACTTCATTTTTGTTGTGTGGAAGGATTGAAAGTGTATGTAACGACATGAGGCAGTTGGTTCTCTGTACCATACAGTTTTTAATGAGTTTATGTCTCTGTGAACAAGCATATCTAGAAAAGGTATGGTGTTGTTAGTTTCTTCTTCAATGGTAAATTGTAGTTTTTCATGATAACCATTGAAAGTCTGAAGTATGATGTCGCTGCCATTTTTAGGTGTTATCAGGAAAAGCTCATCAACATATTTCCTGCACATAGGTAGCTAGAAGGGCAATTTTGGGTATACTTGTGTCTAGTAGTTTGTCCACTACGAACTGTGCTATTATTGGTGATAGTGCTGATCCCATAGGTGGTCCTAGTACTTGTTTATAAGACACACCATTTGCTGAGAAATAAGTTGAATTAATTATTAATTTGATGATATCTTCAAACTCGTTCATAGGTATATTACAATGTTCCACTAGTTCTAAAGTCAGCTCCAATGTAATATTGGTAAGTAAACAATGATATGATATCCAAACTTATCATTTTGTAGTTTTCAGGTAGCACAAAGTTATTTACATAATTTGCAAATTCAAAAGAGTGTTTTAAATAAGATATGTTGTTGTAATTGTAGGCTTTCCTATTATATTATTTATAAACTGTGATATTCTAGAAGTTGGGCTGTGTATAGACGATAGATATATATATGATGATATATATATATATATATATATATATATATATATATATATATATATATATGTATATATATATATATATATATATATATATATATATATATATATATATATATATATATATATATATATATATATATATATATAAATATATATATATATATATATATATATATATATATATATATATATATATAATATATATATATATATATATATATATATATATATATATATATATATATATATATATATATATATATATATATATATATATATATATATATATATATATATATATATATATATATATATATATATATATATATATATATATATATATATATATATATATATATATATATATATATATATATATATATATATATATATATATATATATATATATATATATATATATATATATATATATATATATATATATATATATATATATATATATATATATATATATATATATATATATATATATATATATATATATATATATATATATATATATATATATATATATACATACATATATATATATATATATATATATATATATATATGTATGTATGTATGTAATTTGGAAGAGAAATAGTTAGCCGCGTAACCAAGTGATGTGAAGCTGTGATCACGACTTCTCTGCTAAGAGAAAAACGAAGAAGAAGAAGAATGTAATTCAGTTTTTTGGAACAGAATATTTTGTTTGCAATCAATTTTAGAAAAATATACCTCTAACTAATTTGTAAATTGAGATATTTTCTTCAAAAGCACAGCTCGCTCGCTGGCAGTTTTCAGGTTATATCAAAATTCTCTACATGCACTCACTTAATTACTAAATAGTAGCACTTTTTCTCTAGGAAGAAGAAAATGATTGTTTCATTCAACTAATGAATTATTTAAATTTCAGGTTGAATCGCAGATTTCCGCTGATATAGAAGATATCCGAAAAAAATGTGTAACGCAACATCCCCTTACAGACGACGATGACTTGAACGCGGAGGCAAAATTCGATCATTGTTTTTTAACTGAGAACAATGTTTTGAATTCTACAGGTGAAATAAATAAAGAAAAATTGGTGCATGTTTTAGCGGAAGAATATGATTTAGGTCCCAAATTTGTTAAGGCTGTGGTAGATATATGTGCAGAGAAACAAAAAGATCCTTTGATGACAGCATTATACATC
Source organism: Cynegetis impunctata (assembly GCA_030704885.1). Lineage (NCBI taxonomy): Eukaryota > Metazoa > Arthropoda > Insecta > Coleoptera > Coccinellidae > Cynegetis > Cynegetis impunctata. Next base: position 6,934 of record JARQZK010005345.1, on the reverse strand, counting down.
AGAAAAGCTTGTTGGTTTGATCCAACGAAGAATTTCAAGGAAATTAAAATGTTTATTTATTTGTGGCAATGTATAGTACCAGTATCTTTTCCATCTCGTGGAAAAGACCCAATACAAAGGGAAGTAGTGGAATGTATTATAGGAAAATCAGATATTGTAGATAAAGAAGGCAAATTGAATAAGCCTGAACTGTCAACATTACTCACAATGTTCCATACAAACGAAATAGTTATAGACTATGTGATGAATTGTGCTCAGTCACAAGCTAAGACCTCCGACACAATTGATAATATATACACTTGTCTAACCAAACGTGAAGATTGAAACGAGCTATCCTTAGATAATGTTATCTATTCCTAGATAATTTTCTGTCTAACATTTGATGAAATTATGAGGATACTCTTAAGAATTGAATTTTATTTACCTTACTTAGATACATGTTTATAAACATACATATATATATATATATATATATATATATATATATATATATATATATATATATATATATATATATATATATATATATATATATATATATATATACAAATAAACAATTCCTTTATTACCTATCTTCATCCAGTATATTAATTCACGAATTTATTGGCTCTTATAGGTGTGTATTGAAATTGAAATAAAACAAAATAGTTAGGACGTTTCGGAGGTCTTTCCTCCTTCTTCAGAATCAAAAGAATTTATATATTATCTGTAATAAGAACAAATAAGTAGTACAACACTTCATCACAAAGAACTGTCTACAATACCTTCTATATCTCTACGTTTAATATAATAAAATGACATTCATTCAAAAAACAAACTGCAGTTTCAATGTCTTGTGACTTTTCTCGGTCGTATCTATATCAATGTTTGTGTTGTCCTCATTACTGTCGTGTCAATAAATATGTTCTTTTTCTTCTTATGTGTTTGGTCTCACTAATATTGGTAGCTATGTGTGACAGTTGTTTTACGTCCTGTCTGTCATTTACTGTGTTTTCTAAGTTCCATGTATTACATTACCCAGAATTCTCTTTGTTTTTGTTTGGATTTTAATTTCAAAATTTTACCTTCTTAGTAGTTAAAGGTATGTTTCGTTGCTGTCTGATGTTTGTTAAGTGCCGTTGTCGCGTTTTTAGTATATCTATGTGCATTTAATCTGTCTTGTAGTCGTTGTGATGTCTGTCCTATGTATTCTTTGTTGCAGCCTTTACATGGTATAAATAGATGTATATATATATATATATATATATATATATATATATATATATATATATATATATATATATATATATATATATATATATATATATATTAATATATATATATATATATATATATATATTTATATATATATATATATTTTTATATAAATATATATATATATATATATATATATATATATATATATATATATATATATATATATACAGGGTTATTCACGTTATTCGACACGAAGAGTTATGGCTAAAGTATTTAATTTTATGAGAGTTTCTTCTTTAGGATGGATAGGGACCTATTAGAACTACATCTTAGAAATATTTTTACGTTGTACAAGGTGTGCCAAAAACATGAAAAGTATCGAAGTTGGTATTTTTTATTTGGAATACCCTGTATATTATTTCATTTTTGCATTCTACAGTGAAAACAAATGCCAGTATCATTAAGGTTTAGTTCACCTAAACTTTATAGTTCTGAAATATATCGTATAGTTCTGAAATATATCGTATCTGAAATATATCGTGAAAATGTAGATTCAGTTTCAACGCTTACACTCAACTGGTGTTTTCCAATTTTTAACCAAATTAATGATAAGGCCTACTAACTGGATCAAAATTTATGTCGCACTTGTGAAATATTGACTAACTTGGGCTTGGTGTGTAATAATAAAGGTAAAATAAATCGGACACCCCGTATTTTATGTCACCAACAGATGTACAATTTAATTGTCTATCAAATACCTAATTCCAATCGATATCTCTTCACGTTTTCAAATAAAATGCACATTTTCATCTTACAAACTGATTATATGAAATTTATCATTCATCAAGTCGCCTATGGCGTTTTGAGAAATCTGAATTGATTGAAAGTAGGTAAAGAATGGGTGTGCACAATACACAATGACCTTGACCTTGAAAAGGTGGTTAAATTTGAGTCGATATTTAGTAGTGGGGGTAACTTAGTTGAGGGAAGTGCACCAAGAGTAGGGATAGTTTATTTTTCGATTGGTTTACCTTGAAAATAGAACAGACCTTGAGCATAATGACCTTGAATATTTATCAGGAGTGGGAATAGCTTATTTTTCGATTGATTGACCTTGAAAATAGAACAGACCTTGAGAGCATTAACCTTGAATATACCAGAAGTGGGCTCAAGTTTGATTTCAATCGGTCAATAGTGGCCTTGAAATTTTTATCCCTACTCTCCCATCTACAGTATATATTCCGTAATACGAGAAAGTGATACCATACCATACCAAACCATACAATATTTCGAGCAGTATCTAATTTACAGATTGTAGAATGGGTAAGTTTCTATACATTATATTTATTACATATTAACATTATATAATTGAATTTCAGCCAATATCTGCTATAACCTCCTCCGTTTGGCAGAAGAAGATGGTGAGGAAGGACCATTATTGTGCCCGCCGTGCATCAAGGATATCAACGAAGCATTTACCATGGAACATATCCATCGGTCGTGGATGCAATTAGATGAGATGCTATGTAACATGTGTGGCAGTCAATTGGCGCATCCGTTGGGGAACCAGGAGGATTGTACTTACATAGCATGCCATCTAATATTCGCTGATTGGGATGATGAACGGCGGCCAATGATAGTCGGAGAGGTTGTTGTATACAACGCTGATTCCGAATCCGATAGTTCGGATTCAGGAATCGGTGATGTAGAGTAGCAAATAATTTGTAACTTTAGTATATAGTTTGTAAATGAATGAATATTATTTAGTACTTTGATTTCATTTACACTGGGTGTAACTCGAAAATGGGAACATATAAGGTGAATCATAAAATGACAAGTATCAGAAAATCGCGGCACTCCGTGAAGAAAGGTGGTTCCTTCATAAATAAGTTGATTGATAAATTACCGTTTGAGTTACATTTACCAACATATCAATATTGTGGTCCAGGAACTAATCTAGAGAAGAGAATAGCTCGGGGGGATATCGGAATTAATTTATTAGATCAAGCGTGCAGAGAACACGATATAGCATATGACCAATCATCTGATTTCGATAAGAGGAGAGAAGCTGATAATATTTTAATTCAAAAGGCAAGAGACCGATTGAGATTAAAAGACGCAAGTAAAAAAGAAAAAGCGGCTGCATTTATTGTACTCATGCTCATGAAAGCAAAAACAAAAATAGGTATGGAACCTAAGCGAATATCTAAAAAGAAATCACGTAAAGGTAGAATTTTGGTAGCGCCTAAACGTGGAGGTTTCTTGCCATTTTTATTACCACTTCTTGGGGCTCTAGGCGCTTCAGGAGGAGGTGCGGCTTCTATAGCATCAGCAGTTAATAGAGCGAAAACAAATAAACAAATGTTGGAAGAGGCTATGAGACATAATAAGGAAATGGAACTCAAGGGAAAAGGTTTAGTACGAAGAAAGAAACGTAAGGAAAAAGGTTTATACATAGGTCCATATCAATGGTATCAAAAAAATCACCAATAAAGTTACCACGACATGCACTTACAAATGAAGAACTTGAGATTTTAGTGAAGAAGTTGAAGATCCCGAATTTTAGAGGAGTATTCATGAGAAATCAACTACCACAAAAAATACGGAATAATGAAACTGGTATTATTAATTTACATGAAAGTAGTGGAAAAGGTACACAGTTGACGGCATATATAAAAATCGGTAGGAATATAATATATTACTTTGATAGTGTTGGGAATTTGGGTCCTCCTATAGAGGCAAGGACATATTTCAGAAGCGATAATATGAGAAACAGAATAATGTACAATAGACAAAGATATCAATCTTTCAATACATATAATTGTGGACAATTAGTTCTGAAATTCTTATATAGTTGGTCACACCAATAGAATTTTAGTTAAAGGAAATCTTCAGAAGAAAAATGTTCTTCGTGCTTACTGGTAAATCATCAATTTTAATTTCGGAATTCAACCCTCCAATTGAAGTTAATGATGGAAGATACGTGTTAGGCCTAAGATCTTTCGAAATTAACGATTCTATCCCAAATATTGATAAATGGCGTAATACACTAAAATTTGGTGCAAAAGAAATAGAAATTCCGACTGAGTATTATCAACTTCAGGACATAAATCAATATATTCAGCATGAATTGAGCAACGATTCAAATTCTAAGCATATATTTTTCGAGTTGTCTGCTAACCACAATACATTACACTCACATATTAAGTGTACAGAAGAGGTGGATCTATCTAGTGAAAAAAGTATCGCACCTTTGATCGGATTCAACCGGAGAAAAATATCAAAAGACGTGAAAGAAACTTCAGACAATATTGCCGATATTATTACAGTAAATTCCATATCTGTTGAGTGTAATATAACAGTTAGCAGTTTCAAAAATGGAAAGACTCAACATATAATACATCAGTTTTCACCTAGCGCACCCCCAGGCTTCAAAATAGTTGAATCGCCTGAACACGTGATTTATTTACCTATTAAGGTTTACGCGCACTTATCGAAAGCGTCGCGAACGGAAGCGTCGCGAGACGAAGCGTCATTTAGCTGATGTCCGCGCACTTGGCCGAAGCATCGCGTCACTTCTCGAACTACTCGGCGAGAATTTCATTTATTTCAGCATTTGAAACAACGCAGTACGTTGTCTTGTGAGGAACGATGAGCAGTTCGTCAGAAGAGGCACTTCTTGTATTAAGTTTAATTGTCACTATGGAAGAAGAAGAAAAAACAAGAAGAAATGTTGGGTCCTAATATAAACCAAAATATAGACACGGTTAATTTCATCATTTCTTTAATGATCTTATAAAAGATGAAGAATTTTCAAATACTTCTGTATGTCAGAGGAAAAGGTTTTTGAACTACAAACTGAAAAATAAGACAAGAATCAAAAAACATTTGAATATTCTCGACGCCTGTCAACGCGCATTGAGGCGAAGCGTCAAGAGAAACGACTCCTAGTTGGTCCGAAGAGAATTCGCGCGTCGACTTACGCGACTCTTCGGTTTGCGACGCCGTTGTGCGCGGGCTGCCATTGAAACTAATGTAAACTTCTCGGGCGAAGAGTCCAATATTTTCTCCACAACGCTTCCGTTCGCGACGCTTCCGATAAGTGCGCGTATACCTTTAGTGTTAAAACAATAAGGAATATAGTTATTAAAATAGTTGACCAAAATGATAAACTAGTTAATTTCCAACAAGAAACCGTCACAGTAGGTTTACATCTCCGAAAATATAGTATGAGTATAAATTTTGAAAAAATGTATATGCTTTCCAAGGATAAAAATGGGAAAATATGTCGAAAAGTGTCCAGTAGGAAAAAAATCACTCAACTATTAACGTCTGAGAACAAGCAATTCTTGAAATCTCTAGGATATATAGTATATCAGTGAAATGTTTACCATAAACGAAGGAATACCTACTGACGAATCAGTTGTCTCATACAAATATCACATTCATGAGTCATATACATCACGATACAATAATAACGACGAAATAAGAATACCACTGCAGGAAGATTTATGTACGTTACCAAGTGAGAGCTATCTCTATGTTGAAGGTCAATTACGAAAAGCAGATGGAACTTCTTCAGGAATAAACACTTATTTCACCAATAATGGAATTGCATTCTTGTTTAGTGAAATAAGGTATGAGGTGAATGGTTTCGTTGTTGATGTATATACGAAACCAGGATTAACAAGTACAATGAAAGGATTAGCATCATTTAACAAGAGCGAAGCTGCGAAATACGAGAATGCAGGGTGGTTCCCAGGAAAGGAGAGTAGTATTATTAAAAATGGCCGATTTAGTGTTTGTATTCCATTGAAAATGTTATTAGGTTTCGCCGAAGATTATAAAAAAGTTATGGTTAACATATTCCAAGAATTAATTTTAATTCGTAGTAATAGCGATGAATTGGCATTGAAACTCAGTGCAGATGGAACAAAATGTCTCGCAGATGACAAGGCTAAAGTTATGATTGACAAAATAATGTGGAAAGTGCCACACGTAGTACCAGGGTTGCGTGAAGAAGTGAGTTTAACTAAATTCATAGAAAAGGGTAAAGACATCGTAGTTTCATACATAACCTGAAAACTACATAGTTTTCCATAGTTACCAAATACAACAAGGCATACATAGAATATGAAGACATCAACGAAATTAGAATCACCAAGATATATTATTATGGGATTTCAAACTGATAGGGATCGATAGGAAGCTGACAGTAGCAAATTTGATACGTGCGATTACAGTAATATTCTACTATTTTTGAATAATGAACGTTACCCGTATGAAGACTTCAATATGTCATTTAAGAATAATCAGTTTGCCACATTATATGAAATGTTCACACAATTCAGATCATCATATTATTATGATTATAAATCCGAAACTGACATAACACCATCGCAGTTTGCGGCATCTTACCCTCTAATCATTGTCGATCGCGCTAAACAAAAAAATGAGTTTCAAACCCAATCAGTGGCTCAGACTCTCAGAGTTGAGTTTGAAACTAATACTCCAATACCTGCTAACACTACTGCTCATGTATACATATATATATATATATATATATATATATATATATAATAATATATATATATATATATATATATATATATTTATATATATATATAATATATATATATATATATATATATATATATATATATATATATATATATATATATATATATATATATATATATATATATATATATAATATATATATATATATATATATATA
>JARQZK010005344.1:0-33802 GCA_030704885.1 Cynegetis impunctata | reverse complement strand
AACTTTTAAAAAAATCCTACAATATTTTGGCAAACCTAGTTTGAGATTTATATTTTTGGAAAATGAGTATTCTATTCGATTATAAGTTAAGTTCAGTTTGAAGTAATGTTGGAGGCTCCGTGGCTGAGCGGTATAGGTAACGCTATGCCGTCTTCGTTGACGGAGTTGGTGGGTTCGATTCCCACCGTGTTCCTGGGTGGTTTGTATGCGTCCGGATTTAAGTGGTTCCCCTCATTATAGTAAATTGCTGGCTAAATGTCCACGTTGACGAAGCCAAAATTGTACGGAGGTCGGGCGCGTGAGAGAGGGCACACGTCCAACCTCTTAAAAACAAAAAAAAAAGTAATGTTATCTGAAACAGTTTCGCAATTTCTACATAGCAAAAACTATTTGCTCCTAAGCCTTCGAAGAAATTTAGCGTTTCCTTTTATTCAACAGTCAATTCGCTTTAAGAAAGTTGTTCTTAGGTATAGCAGGAAATTATTATATTATTTCAGTTCGTTTATTTGAATGAATTCAAAATAACCGAAATAACACATTTCTACAGAACGGTTAACTGGTCGTACATTAAATTTATTTTCCAGTAAAACTTTGTGTTTTAATTGACACTATAGAATACTTGACTCATCTTTTGATTTAGCGAAATTTCTACTTTTGCTAAAATTGAAAATTCGATACTACGTCACTGGATTTGCAATTGCAAAGATTCTCTAATACGGAAGAGGAAGAACGAAATCTGGTCCAAGTGGAGTCTAAAGGTTGCCCCGCTTCGTTGTACAACAGACGAAAAATAGATGGTGATCGTCATACTCTTAGGGAATCCACGTAAGAAACCTTCTATTATGTCAAGGGTAATGGGAAAGAAACGAAATAATATATTATAAACTATGCTGACAATGTTATTTTGACGAGAGGTACAGAAGTCTGTAGCCATTTTGCGTGGAGTGACACGAAATATGGGAAGGCGGGGTTATGTGTTATTCAGCTTTTAGTGTGATAAACTGACTCATAGTGTTTTGCGTGTCCCCAGATTTAAAGTACCTACCTAGGGGACTAGATTCTGAATAAGATTAAAATGGCTTCCATATTAACCTCGAAATTGAGGTAAATATATAAGTCTTGAAAAATAATTTAAACAAATGAAATTATGTAAAAAAAAATCAGAGCAGCAAAGCTCCGTCACTAAGGCCATATTTTTCGCGCGAAATGGATCGCGCCGATATGCGGTTTTAACGGATTGAATTATATTTTGAAAAATGAAGGACACCCTACTGCGTAGCACTAGGAATGATAAAACCCCTCGGCGAATGTGCATGTCGTCAATATTTTTTGAATATACCTATTATATAAATTAAATAACAATGAAAGTCGATTTTACGAATGAAATGAAGGAAAATTGCAATAAATGTATTAATAAGTCGATATTACGAATAGAATCCGTGAAAATTTAGCAAAAAATTCATTCTTTGACTGTCAAATTTGAATATCCTATCCCGGCTCATTTTGCTGCAAATTATGAATCAAATTGATAAGATATCTCTATGGATGGGGAGCAGACACAGACGCAGAATCAAGCTTAAGCTATCAACGTCGCTTGGTTACCGTGGCACACAGAGCACTTCGACGCATGTTTTTTAGGACTTCGTACATATCGACCTTGGCGCATGCGCATGTCGTAATGCCTATCTGAAAAAACCGCTATATTTTTTTATTCTTCGTTGGTAAAAATTGGGAATTCAAATTCCCTAATGAAATCATATGTGTTTTATCGATATCCGTTGGAATTTTTAAAATCGGGCCAGTTACCAACTTTCTGTCGTGAGACTATAACCCCTTTAGCTTCGCCTCGGGGTAAAATCACGCTTAAATAGCAAACCGAATTGAAAAGTGGAAAATAATTTATTTTATAAAAAAGAGTTAGCGAAGTGCCGCGTGGTTGACGAAAAAGTTGAAACCAATGAAGGAACGTACCTCAACATCGACTCAATCCACGTACCAAATTTCAAATTTCTATTGTAAAAAAAAATTCGGAAGTGCATCGTGTGTTAATAGCGAAGCAGGTTCAAATCGGGATGCGATTTGAGCAGAATAGTCGAAATGGCACTTTCTCAATATTAACTCAAGCTACGTACGAAATTTGAACCCTCTAACGAAATATCTACGTAAAAATTGAAAAATTATTTGTCAAAATTATAAGTAGGCAATCAATTCTCCATTTCGAAATCATATATAAAAATAGTATATTACATAATAAGTGTGGTAACTAGGTTTTTAGCACACGCTAAGTGAAGTTTGAAAAACGAGCCGCAGGCGAGTCTTTTCATTCACTCAAGTGTGCTAAAAACCTTTACCACGCGAGTTATGTATACTATTTCATCTACAACCGTTCGTTTTGATTAAATACAAATTAATTATAGTCTAAAATTTCCCAACTTGGTCACCAGCAATGTTTTAACTTTTTTTATTGTTATGAAAATTAGGATGTCATAGCGACAAAAAAAAGCAACGCCACTTTGAAGTTGTCAGTCAGAATGTCAGTCGAAAATATGGAGATTTCACGGCTAGTTGAAGCTGCTACGGCGAACTTGCTACCACAGAAATCCGGAATTCGCTACGAAAAGGCCTATGATATGTTAATGGAATGGTGCTCCCATAAAAAAGTGGATAACATTAATGAAGATGTATTAATTGCCGATTTTGAAGATAAGTTCAAAGAAAAGAAGTCACTTTGGTGCTATTATTCAATGCTGAAGTCCACCTTGTCCATAAAAAAGAACATGCAGATAGACAAATTTCCAAGATTAATAGCTTATTTGAAAAGAAAAACCATAGGCAACAAACCGAAGAAGTCCGAGGTTTTTACGCGCGCGGAAGTCAACATGTTCATGGAAGAAGCTCCTGATATAGATTTTTTGATGATGAAGGTAGTTTCTAGAGTTCAATATTGAAGTCTTTAATTCAACAAAAATTTGTTTAATAATTTTTTACCGCACTAGTGCGTTAAACATAATTTACGCACGGTTGTAGATAAAATAAATAACATAACCAATTCTAACTTGAATATAATATCCCAACGAATATTTTAATAGGTATCTGAAAGATGAAATATTACATAGGTATCAATTCACATATTGAATTTATCTGCCACTGAACTTAAACATGCCGTTAGTGTTGAGATAGTCTCGTTTTATCATTTGTAGGCCTAGGTTCCATTCACCTATTGTCTGGAGTTAGCTTGAAGTGTAAAGTACGATAAGGAACTTTATTCTCATACTTACAATTAATGCAAATTCACACGGTATGTAGGTGATGAAGGACAAAATAGCAATAGTATCCGAAACTGCTTCAGATAATTTTTCAGACAGAAGAATCAACGAATCATCGCACAATCACGAAGCGGGTTCAAAACAACAAAATGGTTAAACTCCAACAAATATGAGAAGCAGTGAGGAATGCAGACTCATGATCCCCCCAAATGAATATAAACAAAAATTTAAGACAAAATAAAATACTTGTTCAGCCACTATGCATCCGTTGAAATATCAAAGCAAATAACAACAGAAACTTATTACCAAAAAAATCCAACATTTTGTAGTGAATTATTATTTTAGTTTAAATTATAGTTCATAAGGAATATGTAGGAAATATGACAATTCATTAATCTATTTAGAGCATTGATTCCCAAAGTGGTCCGGGAGACTCGACGGGGGTCTACGTAGGCGTTACAAAAATATGGGGGTTCACAATGCATAAGCGGGGGTCCACGAAAGTTTATTTGGTTTCGATATTGAAGAAATAAAAGGCTTGACTTCACCTATCCATGTAGGCAAATAATATTTTGAGTAGTTCAGCGACTGTTCAGTAAATCGTGTCGACACTGCAAAGCATCGCTCTCCGTCATCCACAATTCTTGTTCAGACTTGCAAAGGGTCGAAATACGACTTGTGGTGTGTGTGCTTGCAATCATGCATGAACTTGTTTGATTCTTTACCAATATATCTTGGCATACGAATGCCAAAGATAAACGTTAGGTACTCATTTGTTTCCTGAATTTCGAAAAGAAAAGTAAAGCGAATCGATGGTAGTGCTTGCCGGTGTCGGAAAAAGTGAGTACTTTGTCACAGGTAGAAGTCTTGATGAGAATATTCAGACATACATTCAACATTTAATTGCCCTGCATGATGACTTCAAAATCAGTTTCGAAGATATTCTGACGATGCAAATATCACCATGGATCATGAATCCATTTGATGAAACGGAAGTGGAGAATGTGATATTACAAGAGAAGCTACTCGAGCTTAGTACTAGCATAGTTCAGCATAGTGCTGAAGATGAAATTTAAAAAATGGTATCAAACATTTTGCCTGCAGGCAGAAATACCCGAAAAATATACTGGACAGTGGGGATTTGCGACAAAGCTTTTGATAGCGTTTTCCTCGTCATATCTCATCGAAAAAAGTTTAAGTGTCGTTACCAACCTTTTAACAAAAAAAAAGGAGCCAGAATTGCGGTTATTTCTAACAAAACTGAAGCCAAATATTGATAATTTGCTGTCAATTCATCAAGTACATCCCTCTCCTTGAAATTATGGCTATTTTTTGATTGTCATTGTAGAAGTAACGTTACGTTATTAATATTCAATTTTCAACAATCACAACTGTTATCATATTACAATGTAATGTAAACCTTACAATGTAAACCTTACAATTTTTTATGATAACAATAATAATTGATAGTGTATTAATTACATATTTGAATAAATACAACACAAGAAAATATATTATTTCTGTTTTTATTTTTTCCACTCCGAATGGAGAAGGAGGGAATTTTCTATATAAGATAAGTGAGAATTGATTTGTTTCTTGTACTTTGAGTAGATGTCAAAAAAGTGAAGTTGGACGGAATCACTTTTTTGATTGGCCAACTTTGCTTTTACTAATTATCCAATAAATTCTCACTTATCTCTCGAAAACTGTTAATTCGTAGTTGGAACTCAGCCCCAAAGCAAATTTCCAAATTTATATCTAATCTTCACTTTTTTTGTCGAATTTTGGGAATATGGTAGAAATGTAGCTGCAGGGGGTCCACCGGAACCAGCAAAATTTTCTAAGTGGTCTATGAGAAAAAAAAGTTTGGGAACCTCTGATTTAGAGAATATCGCAACATCTGGATAAGATACTCATATTTCATCCGTGTTCTTTTTTCAAGTAGTTTGAGAAATGCTAATAATCACTGCATATTAACAGCGGTTAAGACAGCTACCCCTTGTATCTAGTATCTTAACTTCTTAATCATTTTAATAAGAACAATCACAACAATCACATACACCATCATTAACTCTACTAGATGGTACAGATATATGAAAATGTGAATACTGATATCTACAATACAAAACGCTGTTGGCACAGGCATTAGTGCCAGGTTCATCACTTCCATCTAAACAATCACAGTTGTTATCGTTAACATGGTCCAAATCAATTTCCTCCAAGCTTTTAAGAGAAGGAAATTTATGACTTTTCGTTTCATAAAATATTAATCCTTCATCCGTACTTTTGATAATCTGAGGTACCTATAGATGGGTGAGTTCAGTAAATTATTAAATGTCAACTGGTCCAGTATTTCCTTTTGGTAAATTAGGACAAGAATGCAGATAATTCCAGGAGGAAAACAATAAGATTATTTTTCTCTTTAAGATACAACACTTAGCGACAACCATTCTTTGACACTTGAGTCATTTACAATGGAAATTCACAAATTAAAGACAAAAAAAGGTAACAGAACTAGCAATGGTGCTAACTAAAATATTAACTCTATAGAAAACATAAACAATTCAACATTATGTGGTCCGTATATGTTAGAAAAATAATCCTAACCTAGAAGTTTGAATATGTTAGTGTTAATTAAAATCAGTTACTGGCTTGAAATAAAAAATTTTGAAATTATTAACAAAATTAAGTAAAACCAAGAAAAATCAGTTCGCTTTATTCCACTAAAATTAGTTTAATTTACTCGTTATATGTTTCGAGATATCACGAGCGGATGACAAACTAGAAAAACAAAAAAACTTTTTTATACTCGTTTTAAAAATCAAACTAAGCGCATTTTCATGTACGAAGCAAAAGGAGCAATCACGCGAGTTTTGAATAATCACTACGCACGGGGGTTGTATACTACACTTTTTTCGACGGCCATTATAAACTTGAGATGTTATATTTCCAAAACAGGTGATTATCCTACTGTTACATAGGTACACTCCTTTACTTCTTCAAAAACGCACGAACTTTCGAACATTCACTGATGTTTATATTATATTTGCTGTCGCTTTATCAATTATATTCTCACTGATTCCTTGCAACTTTAATGGTAACAAAGTATTACTTGCTACATTTGTTACAATCTTTAAAGGTATGTGGTGAAGTAGATGGTTCATCTATATCCAATTCCGTAAATATTATCGCAAAATAAGTAAAACAAAAACGCGTTAACAGAAACTCCGTCAGTGAGGTATCATGTTCTCCCCATTTTTGTTCTTTTTACATGAAAATTTTTTTTTACCCCCTTAGTCAAGGGGGATAAAGAAATGCAAAAAGTTTAAATACCTGCAAAAAAATGACATAAAAATCGCAACTCCCTAACTTCAACCGATGCTTCGAGAGATGCTCAGTACTCGAATATCTTTAAAAAACGATTAAAGTTTCAACATAAAAATTACAGTGGTAAGAAAAATATCAATTGAAATGGCGTTGTTCCTCAACATCGGCTGCAATCACATACCAAATTCCAACTCTCTTCATCAATCAGCAGAAGCTGAGAAGGTACGCAAAACCTATAAAACAACGAAAAAACAAGAAATCCCTACATAAGACTTGAAAACTACTCCCGCGTAGTGCTGAGCGATGTTCGAGGTCACAAACGTGGATATCGACATCGGTGTTAAGCTTTCGATGCTTCATATAATCAAAATAAAGGCTTCAAAAAAATATCTAAAAAGGCAAAAATAATTGATTTTATTTGATGAAATTGCTTTGTTACAGAATGTAAAAAAACGACATTTCATTCATTACAATTTTATTAAGTATTTTATCCGCGACTGTACTATAAATCATTCATTATACGTGTGTTTCCTGAAGTACAATTATACCTACTAATCACTAGTGAATAATGGTTTATTATACACTGCATGAAGTCACACTCAAAACGTATGTCCAAACTTGAGACTATCATTCACATTGTTAGGATAGTATTGTTATTAGATTTTTAGGTTTTATGTAACTAAGATAACTATAAATTCAATGCCTTCGTTTATTTTCAACAATTGATCTGTTAATGTTAATATAAATAAATAAATGCAAAATTATCTATTTCATTTTTATCAGAGTGAAAGAAAGGAATGGAATCGATGTCAAGTGAAATAGTTGACGTTTACGTGAGTATATGCAGTTTTCAGTGAACACAGAAAATGTTATGTCAACGCTTTTGATAACTATTTTTATTGTTGAAAATGCAGATTATTACTAATTTTTTCGAGGAAGTCGTGGACAAAGTATAGTATTCTACTCGCACAAAATTACAAAAAATAGCAATCATTTTGTGCTCGTTGAATAATATACTATTGATATTTTTCAACCTAGCTTCATAATGAACAAAGCTTAATATTGGTACATTTCTAATCTTTCTAAATCGAGAATATTTATTATTTAGAAATACTAACGATTCAATTTTAACACTGATGTTTAAGAAATGTCACAACCAATGTTTTCACGGCATCGATGTTTGCTTGCAATGATAACATCGATGTTTTGTGTCAATGTCCCAGCACTACTCCCGCATATAGCTGTTGACTTTCGAAACAGTGTTTTGGTCTATTATTTCCGGGCAAAGTTCCACATTAGTTTTAAACAATGAAATTGGGTTTTTTTGATACATCACTATGGGAACGTTTGTATTTAACCGGACATTTTTTCCATTGGGTACTTACCCAACAGCAAATTAAATAGGGAATGTTTTGACTGCATCTATTATAATATGTACCTTCCTATGAAAATTGATAATATAATTTTCTACCAGCTGTCATAGTTGATATAACACGGAAGAATATAATATGTTACATTCTGAACTGGTATTCTTATGCAACTTCAATACCTAGGTAGAAATTAAGAATTTATAGGCTAGTAATTTATTGGTAATGAAAATCAAATAAAATAGGATTCCAACTATTCTTTGATTGTAGAGAGTCAAACAATAAATTCTAAAATTATTTAATTTTCAAACACAATATAGTGTGGAATTTTCTTATCGAATACCACACGAGGTTAAATTATTTTCCTGAATTTTCCTCGCTCAGAATATTTTTAGTAAATTATCCCGAGTCGAAGACGAGGGATAATTTTCAAAATTATCATGAGCCCGAAAAAACTTCCGCCAATAATTTAACCTCTAGTGAAATTACAAGTGAGAATACGACTAAAAACGAGAATGATTTTGACGTTTCACGTAATAAAACATTTTATTGCTGAAGCACACTTCTTTGATTGAAGACTGTTATATAGCTCTTATGGAAGCAGTGCCTAAAATAAATCCCGTAAGAGAGATCGAATCTTAGGCAGTGGTTAAATCAAATAGGGCTATGTGGTAGTGTGTTGAGATGGTTTGAGTCTTACCTCACCCACAGAAAGCAAAACGTTAGATATAAAAACTATATTTCATCTTATATTATAAATGATTATGGGGTCCCTCAAGGAACTGTCTTGGGTCCTTTGCTATTCTTATTGTATATAAATGATATTGTTGGTGTGGTTGATAATTGTCAGGTTCATTTGTTTGCTGATATACAATGTTGTACATAATTGGTGATAATATTGACACTATGTTCGATGAGATTGTTTCTGATTTGTTTAGAATTTTCACATGGCTGAGTGATAATGATTTATGTATTAATTATAATAAGAGTAAGTACATGATTATTGGAACGAAGCACATACTAGGAAAAATCGATACCGAAAGGACTGTCACGATTAATGATTTAAACCTAGAGTATGTGCACGATATGAAGTACTTGGGAGTTTTGTTAGACGAAACTTTAAGTTTCAGAAACCATGCAAGGTACATTACTTCCAAATTCGCTAAGAAAGTGGGATTTTTGGGCAGGGTTCGTAAATCTTTGAGCATGCAGGTTAAGCTCCTTATTTACCATGCAATTATTGCACCGCACTTGGAGTTTTGTTCGACAATTTTGTTTAATATCGATCAGGGCAGTATGCAGATATTACAGGTTATTCAGAATAGGGCAATGCGGTACATATTAGATTTCAATAGATATACACCAATTTCAAAAATGTTGCGTGTTCTTAACATGTTATCAGTTAAACAGAGAATAATGTTCAAAACACTTGAGTTTATATTTAAAATCCAGATTGAGCTTGTACCTTCGTACTTTGCAGAATAATATTAAATATGTGAATGCAGTGCATAATTATGATACAAAGAACAACTTTTACGTATACAGTTTACAGAACAACTTTTACCTATAAACATGTAACAGAGCAGGCACAATGAAAAGTTTATTTCATGGGGGTTTGATATTGTACATTGAACTACCAAACCAAATGAAAAATTGTGAAATCTTGAAATTGTTCAAAAAAATGTGTTTGGAATATGTAAAATGCAGATTTTGATAGAGTTAATGTAGATCTTCTTTTGATTTGATGTTGATATTCTTGTATGGTATGTATGTAGTCGGTAATAGCTGTTTGCTAAATAAAGATAATTATTATTATTAGAAATCAAACTTCACGTTTTCCTATCAATGTGTTGAATTTTACTTGTATGGCTCGAGATACGTGTGTTAAATTGAAACAGATTTTTTATGCTCGTCTCCACGTTCAATCAGAACTGGATCCCGGTATTGCCCGAGTCGAAAATTCATTACTGGTATTAGAAATGGGCGGTTCGCACGGTCGGACGGCAGAAGTGACGGGAAACGTGTTCCCCAGGTAGGTACGTTTTACGTCGCCGGAGGGGTGGAAATGCATACGGCGCATTCCGACGCATATGCATAATTCAACAATTCTTCGCACCTCGTGTACGATTCGCTCTACACTAATATCGACCAGCGTGCTGAATTATGCGCGTATGGTAAGATAATTCACGAGAATCCGGCAGTATTATTATTCTTTTATTAAGAAAAAAACGTAACATTCTATGTTTTTCCGATTAGAACTATATTCTTGAGAGAACATTTTCAGCGAATATGATGTAGGAAGGAAACGATGAGAATATTTAACAAGAGAACAATAATGGAATACAAAGTTATTATCGCAATTTCATTAATGTCAGGAAATTTTTGTTTAAACAGTTTGTTAATGCAATACCTATCAATATTAGATAAAACTGAACGACTCCTCAAACTTTTATAGATGAGACGAAAAGAAGAAATTTTGTAACTCATCTCAAATACCTACTATATAAAATAGATATTTATATGCCAAGTGCGTTATATAGATCCTAACGCCCGATGGGCGTTAGGATCTAGTAACGCACGTGGTGCATACAAGATTTTATTTTTCACGAAAAAATTATTTTATTATAATGAAAAATCGATTTTAAAATCGGTTTATTGCTCCTATACTTTCCATTTTTCTTCTCATAGTAGGCATGTCATTTGTTGATATTTTGACGTTTGTGAATATTTTGGTCATCATATTTAGTGAATGTCATTGCTGCATTTCTTGTTGGTATAGTCTTATAGAAATAATGGAATTGAAAATGAATTTACCCAAGAATATCATAGAAAATGCAGCCAAAGCTGCGAATAATTCATTGCCGGAGAAATCCAAACTCGTATACGACACGGATTATGAAATATTTAATCAATGGAAGTTGCTTCATTTCTCCTCGTACAATTAGCGGGCGTTATGATCCATTATGTCCGCTCATAACGCCCTAGGGCATAATGAGTGTATTTATAGCAACTGTATCAAAGGTAAAATCAACAAATAATATAGAAGTGGAAAATAAATTACTTTATGTTATTGTCGACAATACAAAAGTTGAGAATAATATAATAATTATCAGAAATAAATCGAAAATACTTAGATTAACCCTTTCGAAAACATTATTGTGGTATTTTCACCGGAAATAATAGTATATGGCTCCATATCTAAAGTCAACAGTGGGAATAGAGTGGTTTTCAAATACATTTAAGACCACGATTTTTGAGATTTTTTTGATGTCTGAGATTTATATATATATATATATATATATATATATATATATATATATATATATATATATATATATATATAATATATATATATATATATAAATATATATATATATATATATATATATATATATATATATATGTATATATATATATATATATATATATATATATATATATATATATATATATATATATATATATATATATGTATATATATATATATATATATATATATGTATATATATATATATATATATATATATATATATATATATATATATATATATATTTCTTGGGGTACATATAGGCACCTACAGCCACCATCAAACCACATGACTTGAAATTTGTTATATATAATTGTTTCTGGGGCAGATTGAAAATGTTAGCAAATTAGTGCATGGGAATACCGGGAAGGTGCAAACGCGAAAATTTTTCAATCTGGTGGAACAAGATGTGAAAGCTACAAACAATTGTGCATGAAAATTAAATAACAAAACTGAAAATTGAGAAAAAAATAAAAATATATGATTGAAAAGTAATATTGTGATGGAGATAAATTGAAAATAATTGTAAAATGGATAGGAAAAACAAACTTGAATGATGAAAATTGATTAGAAATTCTCATTTTAAGATAAAGATAAACCTATAAATAATTATATAAATAGAGATATAAAAATAGATATTTCATTGATCCTGATATGACAATAACATCATATTTTAAAGAATAGGTGATAAAAAAATAAACAAATTATACCAAAAGGAACTTGGTCAATTTGCAGAAATATAAAAATTGAATATATATATATATATATATATATATATATATATATATATATATATATATATATATATATATATATATATACACATAATATATAAATCATTTCGTACCGTTAACATAAAATATTGAATATCATGCATACATAAAATATCCAAAATTGCATTAAAATACAAAAAATCCTTCGGGATATTATTCATTGCTGAAGATGTCACATACAAATTTCAACGATAAGAGTGGCAATTGATTTAAAACAAAATTTATCAAACGAAATGAAACAGATTCGAATTTTGCAAATCATCGTGAAATCCTAGAAATTTTTAGAGTCAATAATGATATAAATGATACCTAAATATCTTGCTGCGCCTGACTGATTTTCCCATGTTTGATATATTCAAACAATAATAATATTGTACGACCATTTTTACTTGTCAAGACTCTTCAGTTTTGAATACTTTTCGTATCTGTAGTCATTTATCTGTCTAACCTGGCCAGTATGCCAGCGGTTTATGGTAACTATAGCACTTTCTATTTTTATTTCATTCATAAGTGGAGGCCAACTTTCTTTTTATTAAATAACATTTTTTACAATATATTTGAGATTAATAGTATGAACAGTTGGTATGAGCCGAAACCTAAAAAAAAACATTGACAAACCTAAAAATAATGAATACCAACACGATTTGAAGAATCGAAATATGAATCATGCCAAAATATATAATCCATAAATAACTTAATTTCCATTGAATCGCCTACAAGAACAGTATTTTTAATCTAAAATGGCGAAACAGATAATATATCAAACACCGATTTCGAAGGACGACCACATCAACACCCAGCTCCAAACTACATATATAAAAATGAATCATTAGATACAACATAAAAAAAAATAAAAACCAAATAATTTTTGTCACATATTCCAAAAGTTATATATAATTTTTTATGGATCAGTATTCTGACTTGATTGTTTCCTCAGTAGAATCGTGTCAACCATATATGTATATATATATATATATATATATATATATATATATATATATATATATATATATATATATATATATATATATATATATATATATATTATATATATATATATATATATATATATATATATATATATATATATATATATATATATATATATATATATATATATATATTATATATATATATATATATATATATATATATATATATATATATATATTAGTGATAGAACGATATCACTTTTTTTTGCCGATACGATACATTGGCCGATACCGATATTTACGTGCCGATATACCGATATATCGTATCGGCAAACATCCTCAATATTTTAAGGCTATTTGAAAAAAAAAACAAAAACCGCAAGTAAAGAACAATGTTGCATTTCTGAAGTAATTCCATTAGTCGTAACCTCAACAGAATATTTATCCAAAGAGGGACCAAATTCTGCTGGTGTAGGTTCAATAAAGAACGAACTTCTAACAAGTTTTGAGAGACGACTTGGTGATATGTTATTTCAACGAGAAAATCTGTATATTGCCACATTCTTAGACCCTAGGTTCAAAATGCATTTTTTCCCAAAAGATATTAAAGAACAAACATTATCTTGTATTAAAAATATAATAAAAAGACAATATGAATATACAGTAGCTGAAGTGGATCCAGAATCATCGAAAGATGAAGATTTAGAAAATATTCCCTCAAGCCATTTGCAAAATAAGTAAATTACATTTTGGGAAAGTTTTGACAGCATTGCCTCTACTTCGGCCTCCGAGACCAGTACTAGAAAATACATGAAGCAAGGATGGGAAAATGAAATAATATTATATTTGGCATCTTCAGCAAAAGATAAATCTCCTTTTGAGTGGTGGGAGGCAGAAAAAAAGAAATTTCCCAGTTTGTACAACGCAGTCTACCTTTCAGCACCCGCTGCCAATGTGTCAAGTGAACAACTTTTTAGTGAATTAGGTGATATTTACGAGCCTAAAAGAAATAGACTAAATGCAGATAGGGCTGAAATGTAGGTGTTTTTGCATCATAATATCAAAAAATTAAATTTAAGTATTAAGTAAATACTGTATTTAGTTCCTGCTACATTAGGTATATTTGTTGTTAGTAGGTTAGGATTTGTTTTACTTTTTTAGTAAAAACTATCAGAATATTTAATTTAATATAATATATTATTTTGTTTAATAAAGTATGTCATTTATGCACTGAAAAAAGTTAAAAGCGCAAACATTTTTTTTGACGATATATCGGCAATTTTCTTGCCGATACGATACGATACCGATAATCGGCAACAATTGCCGATATACCGATATCGATATCGTTCTATCACTAATATATATATATATATATATATATATATATATATATATATATATATATATATATATATATATATATATATATATATATATATATATAGATGAGATTGAATTATTAGTATTTACAAATAGTTAATTACATATAAGTTTTAAATATACAATGTTGAAACGCCTTTGATACAAAATTACGTAACCCAATCTTATTATTCTGCGTCGAACAAAGATAGAACGTTAATAATCGATAATCGTTTTAAAATACATTTTGATTTTCGAGAAGCCGATGATACGGATTATAAATCATGAGGATTATATACACATGAAAAATGTGTCCTTTACTATGAGGCAAACTTTCAACATCATTTATCTAGATTTTTACGAAAATTAATTATTTCTAGAAAATTATAATTGGAACAGTCCACAGGCTAGATCTTGCCAATTAACGTCACGCTTGTAGCAATTTGCAAAAAGCGAAATGCTTAAAGTATATCCTAGGACAGATGGGCAGTAAATGAAATCTAGATATGATGTCGCTCCTACGGATATACTGCAGACATTCTAAAACTTTTTCCACCTATACGGTATTTCATTTTCTTTACATTATAATTCATTGATTATACTTTCTTTTCGTTAAGAATGTTTCCTAATAGATATAAAGTGAAACATACGAAGATCAATGTGTAGTTAAAATAAAATAGGTCAAGTGCGAGTCGGACTCGCCGCGCACGAGGGGTTCCGTACAATTGACTATGCCCCCCTTGAATATTTATTTCATTTTAAATTTATTATTTATTTTTAAAGTAAAAATACAACTAAGTATTTTGTGAATATTTCAACCATTATTGATTTCGAGCAAAAAAGGGATCGAAAAAAATTGCGTTTGTTGTATGGGAGACCCCCTTAAATATTTATTTTATTTTGTTTTTAGTATTTGCTGTTTTAGCGGCAACAGAAATACATAATTTGTGAAAAATTCAACCTATCGCGGTTCTTACATAGATACAGCCTGGTGACAGACAGACAGACAGACGGACAGCGAAGTCTTAGTAACAGGGTCCGTTTTTACCCTTTGGGTACGGAACCCTAAAAATGAGCAGCAAAGCTCCGTCACTGAGGTCATATTTTCGCGGAGTGCATCGCATCGAAATGCAATTCGAATGCAATAAATAATATTTTGAAAAAACTAAAAGATACTTTTCAATAGCCAACCAAACTAGAACGAAGAAAATAATTTATTTTACTGCAAAAAAAATTTGGGAAGTATATTGTATATTGATAGAAGTAGATCGAGATGAGATTCGAACGAAATAGTCTGCAAAATGAAATTATAAGAGGAATAGTAGATTCCTCGGCTTACATCAATATAAATATAAATAAAAAAAAATGATGCTCCATTAGCATGTAATGTTCGAATTATTCATCCCATATTTATATCACGGCATATTGGGGCAATAATGTATAGCAAGGAAAATTCCTAAAAATGCATAAAATTTGAATTACTAAGCATAATCCTAATAAAGATCCAAAATTTCATTATAAAGAGATATTGGAGGGTGAAGGTAAATCAATGAAGGCGTTATTAATAATTTTAATTGAAGGAGATTTTTTATGAATACGTATTTTCATAGAATATTTGACGCAAAGGTCCAAATTTTATTTTACAAATTTTAACTGAAGGGATTATAGTAATTAATAAATAAAAAATAGTAATTAGTATAATTTTTAGGGATGGGTAATTAAAAAAATTGCTTATAGAGAAATTGTAATTATAATTATTATTTATAATATTTGTTATTAAATTTTTGTATAAATAGTCATTTGTTAAAGGGTTCTAGAATATTCAAATTATTATTGTACTAGAAATAATTAACCTAATAAATAAGAATAATATGAAATTAATTTTAAATTTTTCATTTGAAGCGATTCTAGTTATATACTTGAATAAAAAGAATTAATAACCCTCCAATTATAATTAACATAAGAATATAAGAATATCAAAAATTATAATTAAATGAACCTATAGTTAATCTAATTAAAATTGATTGAGTTAAAATAAAAAGTCCTAAAGTTAAAGGGTGATTCAAAAAAAAACATTAACGGCAGCGCCGTAGAGAAAATAGTTGAAACCAACAATGAATCGTACCTCAATATCATCAACTCTACGTACCGCGACCATGTAACTCGTTCTGCAAATGCTGTTAAGGTGGGCAAATGTTCAGAAACCACGAAAAAACAAGACATCTCTACGTAAAAATGGCGGGAGAAGAGAAAAGGTCTTATTATTCCAACGGGAACTTCCCTAGTTCCCTAACAAGAACACGCGTACTTTTTCAACCCTATAACTCATTTTGGGGAGTTTGGGGTGCAGAAATCCTGGTTTTTTAGCTCCATACAACCTTCAAAGAAATCGATATTGCTAAAGTTCGAATATGTTGTTTGTAATTAATTTCCACATCTGTTGCGCCGATTTGAAAATTTTCCGTCAATGCTGAAAATAGACAACAAAAATAACATCATATATATAATTGTTTAGGTACTCTAGCGGCCCCCATCGTACCAATGAGCTGAAATTTGGCATCTGAGGTGGTTTTTGAAGAAAAACAAAGCTATCAGAATTTTACTTATCTCGGTCAATAAAAAGTTTCCTCAAACGCTGAACTGCTTAATATGAATATTTAATATTTCTTCGTGTTATTCGAGATATTGACTGTTCCACAGCACCATCAGATTGAGTAAGTGTTGAAGGATTAAAATTTCATACATGAATTGAATTGCTGTTATGGTAGTGCCACATTCCCCCGCCACACCTACGCAGACAGAGCGCACTAACTAGGCGATAGCGGAAAATAATAAGCATACCCCAAGTGCCTATACACTTGGATGTCCCTGACCTCGAAAGGAAATAGACTTCGCTCGAGACACCCTGCACTAGCCACAGCTGAAGCCCTGCACCAAAATGCTTTCAACCTCACCGAAACATGGAAAAGAGAATGGGAATCAAAGCTGCCGAACAACGGACATAATATGCCGTCCTTAACACAGAAGTCACCCGGCTTTGACTTGCCACGAAAAGCTTGGACAACGTTGAACAGAATATGGACAAACCACGGAATATGCGCTAATTTAATGTTTAAATGGGGTAAAACGCCTTCCCCAGAATGCGACTGTAACACCGACAGACAGACCATTCGACACATAGTGGAAGAATGTCCTATAAGATCATATGCTGACCCGTACAACGACTTCCTAGAAGCAACGTACAGTGCTGTCGAATACGTCCGCAATTTGGATGTTTGTTTGTAATCATTCTTTGTGTTTGTTTTATAACTGTCTACTGTGTTGTTATTTTACCTATATGTATCTACTGTTTATTCAGCATATTTTATACACTACTGTGATGTATTGCCATACGATAAATAAATAAATAGTGCCTCTTGATGTAATTAACCATTTTTCTTAACTTCCTCTATTTCAATGTAAAAATTTCATTGTTTCTCGTAGATTTTAAGGTTTCACTCTCCTCCACAGCTCCTCCGAATTCACTTAGGGAGCTAAGAATTTGTATGGTTAATTTTCCATATCTAACGACTTCTGGTCTTGCTTTTATGCGCGCTTTATTCTAGGAGAGATAAACGTTCAACAAATAACTAGTGAAAGAACAACTCATATAAATTCTTCGATCTCCAGCACATCGTGCCCGAATTAATATTTAAAGAATAGTACGAGAGGCCACGACCAAAACCATGATCCACAGCATCCCGGCTAAAATCGTATAAAATTGAAAGATAAGATGACCCTTGACCCAACTAGGTGGGTAGGAACCGTCAGAAACGTAGCAGCTTCTTGGGGGGCTATTTCTGCTATGTCGAAAAAAATAGGTAGACGGATGTATTACATCCCGCCTGATACGAAATTTCTGTTTTCAGACATTTTGCGCGTAGTGTTTGGCCTGGGCGCATTTTCAAAAATGTCAACTAATTTAGCCAACCTGTTCCATAGCATCCTGGTTGAATTTCGTTTAAACTTTTTGTATAAATGCCAACATTACGAAAATACTAGTTTCAGACATTTTTTATGTCGCTTATGAGCCGCAAATGAAAAAAGATCGTCTCGGAGTCGCGCGGCAAACGCCCCAGCACTCCGCTACCACGGTTCTCGAAACCGGCTGTTCTGTGACCGTTCAAATGACACTCAGTGTTTTCTCAGTGTCTTCTCAAACTTTCAAATAAAATAATTTCCAAAATTGTCAGACCTACGTTGTGTATTCTGTGACGAAAAAAATCAATGCGAAAAGTTGTCTTATAGGTTAGCTGCTACACCCAATTTGTCTGATAACAATTTCTTCGACATTAAGGCAACTGACTAAATCATTTCAAACAGTTTTCAGACAAAATGCTATGGAACAGGTTGGCTAAATTTGTTGACATTTTCAAAATGTTGTCAAAATGTGAGGCGGTCCGGTTTTTTTCTGAAGATTGATTCTTTCGCATCAACTGACCTCAATTTGATTATAAAAATGATTTCTAGACCGGAGGCTATACATCACTTTTTTTGTCCCATTCTTTTTCCAAAATGGTCTCCCGGACACGCGCTACACTATCGACGTCTGAAAAACTTGTCGTTGGTATCTCAGAACCATCGTCTGACTACATTCCAGAAATCGGACGGGTTGCTATGGATCGGTTCGGCTCAATCTTTTTTTAAAAATTCGCAAAGGTCAGACACTACGCGCAATGTCTGAAATTCGCATTTATGGGTTCAGAGTCTCATAATCTATCGATTTTATACGGTTTTGGCCGGGATGCTATGGATCAAAAATCATAGTCGTCGCCTCTCGTAGTAGAAGAGAATGAGCAAGACATAAATCACGAAGCGAAGGTAATGCAAATTAAAGTTTTCAACATGACACTACTCAAATAATAGAGGAATGATGAACAAATCAGCAACATGTAAAATGTGGCATAGATACGCTTCTAATGTCAAAATTTACTTTTCTCATAAATACACAGTAATATGTTCAATTTAAAATCTGCAGACATTTTTAAAAACATTTTCAGACTTTCTGATTTGTACCAAGAAGTTCGAAACAAGCTATCTTGAAGACTGTCAACAGATGAATTCAGGAAATATAAATTATAAGCCTCATTACTTGCAGAAATTCTTCCATTCCGTCCTGCATGCTAGTTAACCAACATGCCGCCGGACACGAAGAGGTAATAGATCGGCCTAACTACGAAGCTTCGAGTAACTATATACGTTTGAATCGACGATCAATTATAGCCAATAATCAAAGTATAATACCCCAGGGAATATCTTCGGAGTTTCTGTAACTGAGTAAAAATTCGAATAGATACTACGAAACTCGTAGCACTACTACATCTTCAAGCAAAGGAATATTTTTGGCATTATACAGTTTTAATAATAGTAGACAGGTATAGAAAGGAAGGAATTGGAATATTATCATTACTGGGAATTTCGTATTTTAAACTCTGTATAAATGAAGGGCTTACTTGTAACAAAAAATTATTCTAGAAAATATCAAATGGGAAATTCCATACATCATCGTTTGGTCATTTAACAAATTGACTGGGTTATTGTTATTATATCTTAATATTTTTATAGATTCTAAAATATTACTTTTGTGAGAATTTATGTTATTTATGTCTGGAAACATGTGACTTGAATCTAAAAACTATTTTGCGAGTATTCTTCATTTAATCTGAAGAAATGTTGATGATTACAATTAAGCTTATAAACTACT
This sequence comes from Cynegetis impunctata, assembly GCA_030704885.1. Lineage (NCBI taxonomy): Eukaryota > Metazoa > Arthropoda > Insecta > Coleoptera > Coccinellidae > Cynegetis > Cynegetis impunctata. The sequence goes on along the minus strand of JARQZK010005344.1, from coordinate 13,727 downwards.
AATTTTTTATGAGGTATGGATTTTCTTCAACTTTAAAAATATATTTTATCAACATGTATTTTCATGAGCAGTACAATTAATAGTTCCAAAGAATCGTGTAATTTCTATTTAAAAAAATGACGTAGGTAAATCACTCTAAAGCACTTAAATACAAAAGACGTTCAAATTGAGTAGTACCTTCACGATTATAAAAATCGATAATATATGTCCATCTCATTGAAAATTATTTTCACTATTAAAAGAATACTAAAGGGAAAACAGAACAGATGATAACTTTATAAAGAAATAAAAAACTAACTTTTCACAGGTTGAAATAAAAATCTATTGCGTATCTCTTAGTACCAGATGAAGTCAATGTTATGACGAAACGCGTTTACTCGATAGATTTTTATTTCAACCTGTGAAAAGTTAGTTTTTTAATTCTTTATGAAGTTATGAATATGAACTTTCACCAAGTAAATGCCAATTCAATTCAAAAAGATAATAACTTAAATTTAAGCCTTCATGGAAGAGAATTTAGAAAAAAATTCTCTGCAACCTAAATGAACAATGAACGATCTCTTCGCAACGAAAATAGCAGTCGCCATTTCCGATTTTGCAAGAATTAGAAATACTTATTATTATTGTGTAATAATTATAATTGTTCATTATTATATTCTAGAGATTATTTTTTATTTTTCAATTTTAACAATTATCTTACCTTACGGAGTTCAATTCTTCTGTGATGATCACGCTTAAGCAGAACCTGTAGGTACAATTTTATTTCGCTCGTGGATACCAATAAATTATAGTTTACAGCATCGAAATATCACGATTTTGTCAGTTGTTACGATAAGAATGCATTGTTCCCTTGAAAATATTTTCTCTTGATTGCACATTAAAAGCAAAAATATGAATTTTTGTTAAATACTTTATGTGCTGCTATTAATAAAATTATCACTGCAATTTTCAATTAATGTGTCGGCCGCTATCTTGGTAGTTTCTTTGAGGAGAATCAATGTTTGATTAATTTCGACAAGACTGCCTAACGCTTTTTCAAGTAGTGCTTAAACATTAAGAAGTGACAAGCTCATTGACAGACAATAATTTATTTCTTAAAAGTTGCGTTGAAGATAAAATATTGGCAAGTGTATATGAATGAATCAAACAAATAGGTATTTCAACTTAAGTAGGTAATAACATTATCTGGAGCTTTCTAATGTTTTTTAGATTTGAACTATAATTTATTTTTAGTCCTATTTTCCCCGAATATAAAAGATTATTGCAGCGTAGTCAACAGTCAGGTACAGGAGTAGTTTTTTTTTAATTCATTTTACTCCTTATGGAAAAAAGTTTTTCATGTCTGATATTATATATATATATATATATATATATATATATATATATATATATATATATATATATATATATATATATATATATAAATATATATTTATATATATATATATATATATATATATATATATATATATATATATATATATATATATATATATATATATATATATATATTTCCCGGTACATATTAGCAACTCCAGCGGCTCCCATTAAAACAACTGAGCTGAAATTTGGTATTTGGGATCGTTTTCTAGACAGATCAAAACTATCAAAATTTGGATAAATTTTTCAAACCGCCGCCGTTCATGAGTAGATATTTCTTGTTCTTTGGTGGTTTTTGAAAGTTTGCACTACTCCATAAATTTTGCAGATTGAGTTAGCGTATTGAAATTGGGTACGTGGATTGTGTTCATGTTGAAATACGATCATTTGTATCAGAAATTAAATGAATGGACCATATCTACCAATATTCATATCATTTGTACCTATGGTGGGGAATTAATAACAGAAATTCATCTTCAAAGGGCGATATTGAGGATTCGTATCCCAATTAAATGAAAAACCACAATAACTACTAGTGTTAGTGTGTATACCCATTATGTTAAAATCCGAGGCGTTACAGATAACCAACCCTTTGGGAAATAAAGTTAAAAGAGGCAGAAATGTATCGAAACAAGAAACAGCTCGACCAGTTTGTATCTATTGTCCATTATTTATGTTTGTTTAACACCTCACAACATATTTGAATTCATTTTATCAACTTAACTATTTGAAACGTGGGATAGAGGCGGTCACTTCATTTGAGTCTAATTAGGCGTCTTTGTAACTCGACCATAAAAAAGCTGTTTCCTTCCCGTCTTTACACTCTTGATCTATGACTAAGTAATGATTATGCCACTTCCAACCCTTGTAGACTAAATTAAATTCGAGGGTCAGACGCCCCTGAGGTAGTAAGTAGTTCGAATACATTTGCAAACAAAAGTTATGCCAGACGTTATAGAAGGGAATACTTATTATATGTATGGAGAATAATTTGTGAAATGAGTGGGTACCTATTATAATTTATAGGTAATCAGTAGGTAATACATTGCTGTGAAAATGTGAATTCTTAAACACGATAGAAGAAATTTTAGGACAAGCTTTGTGAGAATTCAAGAGTTAGTGAAAATCTTTTCATTATCTTTGATGCTAAACATAAATAAAATTAAGGACACCCTACTGCGTAGCACTAGGAATGATAAAACTAGAATAAAAATAGTGTATTTTACACTTTTTCTAGAAGTCAGAGGAAAAAAGATTCCAAAGGAGTGACACATGACACATAATAGAGACATTTCGACCACAGAAGTGACTTTTCTGCTTTAATTCATTCAACAAAAATAGTACTAATGTCACAAAAATTAAATGAGAACAGTTATTAGGTACTACATAAACAGCTCAAACTTTTCATGGTGATCTTATTTGGTAATAGTGCAAATCATTGGACCTGATGAACTTTTAAAGTATCAGGAAAAAGTATTACCAATAATTTCTTCAATTGTTTTTGTATGACTTCTCCAAAAAGAAATGTTTTTTCACATCTTCTGTATTTACGTTTTTGATATTATCCACAATTTCCTTTATTTTTGTATTCGGTTTACGTTCTCTCTGCTTCTATTTAATCTGTATATTTGTTTTTAAGACACTTCACTTCTTTCGTCAATCCTGCTATTTCTTGTTGTTGTTCTATGATCAAACGATTTCTGCGCGTCCGAAGCTTTTGGAATCGTTTCCTGGCCGCCTCGGCTCTGTTGTCTATTGGATGTAACTGTGGCACCATTTCATCACCAGAGCAAGGTGGTGTAATAGAAGCAGTTGAATTAATTTGAAGAGCCAGGCGTGCCCTTCGATATCTAGTTTTTCAGCACAAGTCTTCCTTAACGCTCTTTGCTCTCTAGGGGTCATGTATTTCATGGACCTAATTTTCTTCCCTTTCCGTTTCTTATTTAAATAGTTTTTTTCTTTTTCTTCAATTGAGCTAAATTAATGGGGTCGTTTTTGATTTGTTAATAACGTAAACGTGCTGCTATCCTTTTCTTTTCTAGCCCTTCTTCACGAGTTTGCTTTTTCTCGACCATTTTCTGCAACAACTGATCCACACCTTCAACTAGATAAAAATTATTTATTTACAATAGGGATGTTGATAAAGGGGAAAATTGGAATAACAGAAATTTAATTCTCTCAAATATGTAATGATTTCACTACCTACTAACTTATAACACGAATGACATTAAGAAGTAATCACTCCTCTGTCGCTTCGGTCTCTCCTCTGGCACAAATATAGCCAGGGGAAAGACGCCAGAGAATAGACATATCTACACATAGTATAAAATGCAAAGTAATCCAAAACAAGAATTTTAGTATAGACGTGTCCATGTAATTATTGCAAATATATATCTTGGAATATGATCAATAAATGAGCAGAAGATTCAAAATATTCAATTTATACTTACCATAAAAAAGACGATATTCACAGAGACACAACCTCCTTTCTCACCACCATGCACTGAACTGTTATAGTCCCTATGAAATAATTTGAATTTTGTCACCAATAAGAAGAATTCGACTCAAGACGGTTACATTGACTACCGGAAGGAGCTATTCCATGCATTATCCCGCGAGTTTTTGAATTCTGAAGAATGCCAGAGGAAGGGACTCAAAAACAGAGGACACATCGAAAAATATTTAAAACTGAAAAGTTTTTTTTATTTGTTCCTAATTTTTGCAGTAATCAATAAAACTATATTCCGAGCATTCTGAACAGTGATGAACAGATACAAAAAAGTGAAAATGGAAGACAAATCACAACTCTTTTCCAAAAAACCGTGGAAAGGACAAGCCAGAAAAGTGACATTTAGTGACTTTGTATTTTTTTTTCTGGAAACTGTCAACATATTTCAGATCAAATTATTGTGTAATATCTGACAAATATCTTCCTCCGTATGGGTGAATCAATATAAGTGTTTTAATCCTTGTGGTATTTTAGGTATTTCATGTTCCTTATGCAAAACAAATAGCTAAGAATGACCCATATATATATATATATATATATATATATATATATATATATATATATATATATATATATATATATATATATATATATATATATATATATATATATATCTATTTATATATATATATATATATATTTATATATATATATATATATATATTTTTATATATATATATTTATATATATATATATATATATATATATGACTTTTAAAAAATTTCGAAAATCGTACTCTAGGTAGTCTAGAACAGCGGTTCTCAAACTGTGGGTCGCGACCCCCAGGGGGGTCGAGTGATGTGTCCAGGGGGGTCGCGGGATAAGGAGGAAAATCAGAAAAACAAATCAGAAAACAAATCAGTCATAGCTGTAGGTTTTATTAATAACAAAATGTATAGTCTACACAAATTTGTAATGCACATACAAGTTGAAAAAGGCCTAATACTATTTAATGGGAAACATGAGCTTGTTTGGAATCAACCATTCTTTTTATGTCCGGAATGAGTTTTGTAATACACAAAAGAATGTCATTTTCCAGGGTCAAACGATTTCTTGATTTTGTTTTGATATTCACCATTATGGAGAAACCTTGTTCACAGTTATAAGACGTAGAAAATGGCATCAAAGTCTGTAATGCTTTTGTGGACAGTTCTGGGTATTCATTTTTAATACCTATCCAAAATTTGTCGATACAAGCACTGTTAAAAGTGAGTTTTGCTGACTGATCACTTGAAATTTCGATCAGTTGATCATGTTGACGAGCAGTTAGCTCAGCTTTTGTTTACGACTTGATCACTGAACGGATTGACTACCACAAAACCCCACTCGTATCCTTATTTGGAATGTAATCTGTCAACTGTTCAATCAAACCTTCGAGATGAGAAGATACTAGTAAGGAGAGAGATGGAAGTGTCAGGGGATGTACAGTAGGATGTCGACAGAAACTCTATAAACTCTTGAGTTAGTGTAAAATTTTCAAAAATCTTCTTTTCTTGCGTTCCAAACACACTGAGTTTTTTTACAAATGCATTTACTCTGTCTTGAGCATATAGCATATTTTTGTCTGGTCCTTGTAGGGATAAGTTCAAAATATTAAGGTGAGAGAAGTTGTCAGCCAAATAAGCAAGCTTAACCAACCACTTTTCATCACTGAAAAAAGTGGAAAGTTCGGGTTTACTATCAACCAAAAATAACAACATTTCTGACTTTAATCCAAACAGCGTGCTTAATACATTACCACCGGATAGCCACCGTACTTCAGTGTGAAATAAAAGATGTTTATGCAAGGCTCCTACCTCTTCACACAAGTTATTAAACAACCTACTTTGCAGCTGGCGACTTTTGATGTAGTTCACTATCTTGACAGCTTCATTTAAAACTTGCCGTAATTCATCTGGCATTTTCTTAGCTGCCAAAGCTTGCCTATGTAAAAAGCAGTGGATCCAGCTTGCATTCGGTATAAATGATTTCAACCTGGCAATCAAGCCACTCTTCTTTCCGTAAGGGCCATTGCTCCATCACTACAAATTGAAACACATTTCTTCCAATCAAAATTCAAAAGGTTCAGTTGCTTGAACAAACACCTTATAAAGACTTTCACCTGTTGTATTATTCGGCAGGGCTTACAAAAACAAAATATTTTTCATGAATAGCATCACCGTAATCGTACCGGATGAAGCATAAAAACTGAGCACGGTTGGCAACATCTGTTGACTCATCCAACTGAATTGCAAAAAAAGTACTGTCTTTATTTGCTTCTTTAGCTGGTTCTGAACATCTTCAGCCATGTCACATATTCTTCTTGAAATAGTATCATTTGATAACAGGATTTTTTTCAATTTTTCAGCATCTTGAGGACTGATTATATTTGAAACCATATCAATTGCAGCAGGAAGAAGTAATTCCTCAGCATTTGTATGGGGTTTCCCTTTTTTTAGCAAATCTTGAGTGCTACCTCGTATGAAGCTTTAAGAGCATTTTTATTAACATTAACAAGATCTGTAATGTTTACCTGTTGACTTCGAAGGGATAACAGTTTTCTTTGGAAAAATTCCACTGGTTTGTCTTTCAAAGCAAAATGTTTAGTTTCAAGATGGCGTTTCATTTTCGAAGGCTTCATGCTTTCAGCTGACAACACTTCACTACACACCACACATTGAGGTTTGTTTGCCAGTTTAGTGAAACCGAATTGTATGTACGACTGGTCATATTTGCGGAATTTTGTCTTTCCGCACCCACTAGCACTAGCATCACTACTTGACGACGGTCTTTTCAAAAACTTATCCATTGCTACTTTTTCTAACTGTATTTGCTCGCAATACTACTCACAAAGTACACACACAGTGTTGAGTGATCGACTCAAGAAGCCAGACTGTCGTGTCGTCTGCCGGGCACCGGCTAGCAGAGAGTGCGCGCGCAAACAGCTGTGACTGCAGTCTATTCTAGGCCCCATGAGTCATCAATGCTTTGTCCTTGTTCGTGCTACGAAGTGAGTTATCCCACTTTCTCTTATTATAAAACAATTCAAGTCCAACAATTTGTATTTATTTTTACTAGTTAATAGTATTTTCATGGATAAAACTTAGCCAATAGTGTTTTTTTTTCATTTTTGTTAATATTTAAAAATAGGGGGGTCGCCGAAATACTAGGTCTAAAAAGGGGGTCGCAGTGTCAAAAAGTTTGAGAACCCCTGGTCTAGAAGATCTAGAAGATCTACTCCCGCACCTGACTGTTTTCCTTCAATAAACTGCAATAGTACCTATGTATTATGACTAAAAAACTGCACTCGATCCAAAAATCGATAAACATAGGATTTCATTTGTGGAATTTTTTAACTGTAAATGGAAAAATGAATATTGCATAACTAGCGTATTCAACATATGTGGGTGCCACTTTAAGCATAAAGTTTCGTTCGGAAAATTGAGATTACCGTCATATGAGGAGGCCATAATTTTCATTAAGGAATATTGTGCAGAACAATATTTCAGCTGCTAAATATTCGAACGGATCCAAAGAATGAGAAATAACCTAATTAAAAGAGAATACGATGAGAAAAAATTACATTTTCACAAAATCCAATAGGCTGAAAACTGTTAAGACATAACTGGAATATATGAACTCATCCGTTCCTTGAAGATACTCGAATTGCTTCAAGAAACCCCTAAGTAAACATTGTGCCAAAGAAAGACATTTAACGGCCAGGAATCAGATAGTTGTGTGTGACTTATTGACCGAAGTTATGTGTGACTTATTTACAGAAGTTATGTGTGACTTATTGACAAAAGTTATGTGTGACTTATTGATAGAAGGTATATGTGACTTATTGAAAGAAGTTATAAGTGACTTATTGACAGATGTTATAATTATTGATTTATTGACAAAAATTATGTGTGACCGATTGACTTCTTTTCTCAAATGGTCTGGCTATTTAACAACACCCGACTTCTCGAAAAAATTGTAAATACTGAGCTGGCGTTAAACGCTGTCCATTGATTATTAGAGTGAAGAAAATACAATTCCAACTGCAAGAAACTTGTAATTACTCGAGAATAAAAACACTATAAAGTCGGCACTATGAGGAAGTGGATAACAGATTATTATGCTGCATACACGCAGAGGTAAAACAACAACTTAGACCTATCATTTCTTATTCCGACGTTCTCATTTCATTCCGCAACAAGAAATAATATCTACATTTTATCGAACATACATAATTAACATAGTATGTTTTAATGGAGAAATAACCTATGATTTTTACGGTTTTCTAACTCAAATTACATGTTGCTGCTAAGAAAAGACATTTCTTTTTTCGTGGAGTCAGAGGGTTCAAAAAAAAAAGTTTGGTACGTACATTGAGATTATGTTGACTTAAAATCCATTTTTGGTTTCAACTCTTTTCCTCAAACGCGCTTCATTTCGTGGTGACTATTCCGTTCGAATTGCGTCTCGATCACTATGGGATGCACTTCGCGAATTTTTTTTCACAATAGAGGGTTGAAATTCGATTATGTTCATGTTGAGGTACGTTTCTCCGTTTATTTCAACCTTTTTTAACAACCACGATGCACTTCGCAAATTTTTTTTTTATATTTTTATAAAATAAATTATTTTCCACTTTTCAATTCGGTTTGCTATTCAAACGTGATTTTTCGACGCGATGCATTTCACTCGAAAAATACGACCTTAGTGATGAAACTCTGCTGCTCACGCCTTTTTAAAATTCTGATCCAATGTTCAATATTTGTTCAAACCAGTTCTTCTTATCAAAAACTGCTGATTTATGCAGCAGGAATAAATAATATAGTATAGGAGATAATTTTGCATAAGTACATTGGTAAATCATCAAACGTAAATAGCACAATTGTTATTATATAATACGAGAAGTTGAGATCAAGAGATTAATCGAAACAATAAACGGTGACAATTTGCCAACATAATATATGTTAAAAAGAGAATGATGAAAAAATGATTTCAGTATTATCACTGAGTAAGATTATAAGTATTTGTGAGAAAATTGTACATCTAGCTATACCCTTGAAATAATGAATTCAGCCAATGATCATCACCAGTCTGCTGGCCGAACATAATAATAACTTGCGATATTAAATATAGTAAAATAAAGACACTTATCTACTCATTCGCTTGTCCCTACTTTTCATACAATCTCTCACCTCTACAGGTGAATATCAAAGCATGTCTTGTATCAGACTTCCATATCGGACGCTTCCCCAAAGTACCCTCGAACGTCAAACCTTCCTTGTGATATACCTATGTCAAGTTCAGGTGAACATGTGTCCATCAACTTCTGACAGCTGGCCAACAAGGAATAAACGTTACAAATATTCCCTATTGTATTCCAAGTTCCTATTTCTTTTTTCCAGACTTATTTTATATTCCAGTTCACTTTCCTTTCGCAATCCCTCCGTACGAGTAAAGAAAGGACCGAAGATTGAATTTTTTTTCTGACGTATCCGAGTGTGAAATGTTTTCTCACGTGCTCTGCTAATTATATTGTTTCTCTTGAGTATTTCTTCATTTTAGTGCGATTCAAAGTCCTATTATGTGCGATCCAGATATTAACGAATCTCATTAAATCTGCAATTGGATCTTAATTGAGATTATGAAAAATTCAATAAGATCAGCTTAAATTTTTTTTTATGAAATAAATAAAATGAATAAATATATAAATACATATATATATATATATATATATATATATATATATATATATATATATATATACATATAATAATAATAATAATCGTATGGCATTATTGCCGGGGAGTCTACACACATTATGTGAGATGTTCCGGCGCCGAATGCCTCTTTAACGCTGTTTTAGGTAATTAGTACCGAGGCGTACTAACCCAGGGGGACCGAAACATGGTAGCGATGGTATTGAAAATTTGTTGGTTTTTCGTGGGAGTCGAACCAACGTCCTCTCGGTTGTCAGCCGAGAGCGATGCCACCTGAGCCATCACCGCTACTATATACATATATATATATATATATATATATATATATATATATATAAATATATAACTATATATATTTATATTTATATATATATTATATATCATATATATATATATATATATACAGGGTTGCGATAAAGTTGGAACCAAGTAAATATCTTTCGAACGAAAAGGAGAATATTTTATGAAATTCTGCAGGTGGAAGTTCCAATGGCGCAAAATGCATCTGATGTATGATTTTTTGTTGATAATATACTTCCGGTTGTACCGGAAATAGACCCTAAGTCGCTTATTTAAATGGGATACCCTATATATTATTACGATTTTTTGGATTCTACTTAAGATTCTAAGCAGATTCTATGCATCATATCCTATACCTAAGTCTAAGCGTTTTTGACATATTCAGCGTTTTTATGTCAAAAACGACGATTGTAAGCCCTAATATAATTATCAATTGTTTCCTATAAGGAAGCCTTTTTTACTTACTTTGGGTTAGATTCCTTGTTGAAAAGGACCCAATTTGATAGGATTTTGAATAATATTTGGATAACTAGTTATACAGGGTGTGCAAAAAATAAGATCTAAAATGATATTGAGAAAAATTGACAAAAATCAATTTTTTCAAATGGAGAACCCCCCATTTTCTTTATTCTGTAGTATTAAGCTTTTAAAAAGAAGGTACTTTGTATGAGGTTATCTTCACCTAAAATTTGAAGTTTCGAAATAATTGCCAATTTAATATTTTTATATGGCGATTTTGCCAATCAATCGTTAAACAATTAGATCTAGGATAGCCACGATCGTATTTTGAGATCGTACTCGTTTATTTACTTACTACATATGCATACACACAACATCAATTTGTTTATCTGAACGGTTTTTTTACGGTAATGTAAAAATCTCAAGAGAAGTTGAATTAATTTTTGTCAGTTTTCTCAATCTCATTTTAGAATCTTATTTTTGCACACCCTGTATGACTAGTTATCCAAATATTATAAAAAATCTATTAAAGTAGGTCCTTTTCAACAAGGAATTTAACCCAAAGTAAGTAAAAAAGGCTTCCTTATACGGAACAACTGATAATTATATTAGGGCTTGCAATCGTCGTTTTTGACATAAAAACCTAAATATGTCAAAAAACGCTTAGACTTAGGTATAGGACATAATGCATAAAATCTGTCTAGAATCTTAAGTAGAATCCAAAAATGTAATAATATATAGGGTATCCTAATTCAAAATAAGCAACTTAGGGTCTATTTCCGGTACAACCGGAAGTATGTTATCAAACAAAAAATCATACATCAGATGCATTTTGATCCATTGGACTTACCTGCAAAATTTCATAAATATTCTCCTTTTCCTTCGAAAGATATTTACTTGTTTCCATACTTTATCGCAACCCTGTATATATATGCATATATATATATATATATATATATATATATATATATATATATATATATATATATATATATATATATATACTACATATATATATATATATATATAGATATATATATATATATATATATATATATATATATATATATATATATATATATAAATTTTTTTTTTAGGTACATATTGGCATCTCCAGCAGCCCATATCACACCAAATAAACTGAAAAGTTGGTATCTGGGGTTCTTTTGGAAGCATAACAAATGTTGGCATCTCTACATTTTGTAAAAAGGAGCGGCGTGGAGGTGCATAAACGGTGGCAAAAGATTTATAAATTAATTAAAAACAACATATTCGAAATTCAGCCTTGTGATTTATGTGCGATCCAGATATTACCGAATCTAATTATAAGTCTATAATTCGGTCTTCATTAAGATTATGAAGAATTTAATAAGACCACCTAAAATCTTTTTGTGTGAAATAAATAAAATTAATATATAATAGTTATTCATGTACCAAGTGCGTTATATAGATCCTAACGCCCGGAGAGTAACATTCGGCCCGAGGGCCTTTGGACCGAGGGATGAATAATGCTCGATTCATAGAATATCATAGAAAATGCAGCCAAAGCTGCGAATAATTCATTGCCGGAGAAATCCAGACTCGTATACGACAAGGATTATGAAGTATTTAGTCAATGGAAGTTGCTTCAGTTGTCCTTGTATAATGAGCGGGTTTTATGATCCATATACATATATACATATATATATATATATATATATATATATATATATATATAATATATATATAATATATATATATATATTTATATATATATATATATATATACATATATACATATATATATATATATATATATATATATATATATATATATATATATATATTTATATAGGGTACATATATTATATATATATTATATATATATATATATATATATATATATATATCAGAGGAAAGATTCCGGGGTTCAATCCGATTTCGGAAGTTCTGTTGGCCGCTTGAGAAGCAACGTTTGTTTTCACGACGCGTTTCGCCAAAATTCTCATTTGGCATTTTCAAGTGCTGCTGTACGTCTGTTGACCTCGACGTGCAACTACTGTTCGCCTCTGCTGTTTAGCTCGGTTTTTATTGGCATTGGCTGGTCTCGTTTCCTGATTGGCCGGTTTCGCTGCATAGGGCCCCGCCCCCTCACTTCTTGACTTGGTTGTTTTTATGCGTTTTCGTGTTTTTTAAAATTATTTTTCCAAGTCAGTGGAATATTTAGAGCATCGTCTCGTTTGTTTTAGGTTGTCCTGATTTTTCTATTTCTAGAGCTTCTCTTATTGGTTACGGACCCTGTAGTTTTCTATAGTGGCTATTTCTCTTGATCGGTCAAAATCGATTCTGTGGCCTGTTGCTTTGATGATGTTGAAACAGGGCTGATGTTGTTTGTTTGTTTCTGACGTTATTTTTATGTTCTTGTATTCTGGCCGATAATTGTTTTCTGTTCGTTTGTCCTACTGTATGTTTGCCAGCAGTCTGCACACACGGTATGCTGTAGACGCCGTGGTTTTCTAATCCGATTTTATCTTTCGGGTTTCCAAGTATATTGGCTATTGTTTTTTTGGGTTTAAAAATTGGTGTTAGTTTATTTTTCCTCAAGACTCTTCCAATTTTATCTGTAATTCCTTTTACGTATGGAAGTACTGCTTTTTGTTCTGGATTCTTCGGCGTTGTTTTTTGATGTTTTTATTGGATTTTCTTGTTTTTTGATGGCCTTTTTGATGTCGGTGTATGTATATCCATTTTGTCGTAAGGCGGTTGTGATCTGTTCGATTTCTTGTTCTCTTTGTTTCTGGTTCTGTTAGTCGAAAAGATCGAGAAATTAATGAGTTTACTACTGACTGTTTTTGTGAAGGATGGTGGTGGGATTGAGCGTTCAGGTATCTGATTAGTGTGTGTTGGTTCTGCGATATACACTGAAGCCCAAAGTACGTTTCAGATTTCTTGTCAGGAGTAAGTCCAGAAAAGGCCAGTTTTCTATTTTGTTTTCCAATTTCTAAAGTAAACTGGATTTTTTGGTGTATACTGTTGAGATAATGTAGAAAATTCTTCTAGATTTCTTCCGATGAGTCGTGGCCAGATTAAGAAAATATCATCCAACATAGCGGTTTCCAAAAATTTTGGTTTCAGGGGAGCATTTTGTAGAGCCTCTTTTTCGAAATATATTCATAAAAAAGATTAGCTATGACTGGTGAAAGCGAGGATCCCATGGGTGCCGCCGTCTGTTTGCTTGTAAATTTTATGGTTAAAAACATTGAATAAAGTGTTTTTCAGACAGTGTTCCGCGAGGCCGATGACGTAATCTGGAAAACGCTCATTACTTGGAAATTTTGTTTAGGGCTTCCTCAACGGGTATACTCGGGTAAAGTGATTTTATGTCAAAGCTTTGCTAAGATGTC
>JARQZK010005343.1:0-34205 GCA_030704885.1 Cynegetis impunctata | reverse complement strand
GTTAAAATGTCGCCCTAAATTTCCTTTTTTCGGTATTGCCACAGATGTATTGCATATTAAGCAGCAACAGTTTCCTTTCACCATAGTAAAGAAGTAGTCCAGTTCCCATTCTTGGTGAAGGTGATAAGTTTTTGATTTCTTTGGAGCACATTTTTCGAAGATCTACAAAAATAAAATTAAAATATCAATAACATAATAAGTATAATAATAAAAGTAGAAATATAGAAATATCCTACCACTAATTTATTTTCATTAAATAACAGTGTATTAAGGTATTTCGTACTTCTTGTAGTTAATAATATATTTAACTAGGTATATTTTTGAGGGGTTCGTTTGCAACAGTAAGGGCCGGTTGTACGAAGATTGCTTTAAACTAAGGTTAACTAACGGACGATTAAATATTAACGAGGCAAAGTTCCATAGCCCGTTGCACAATACCAACAATTCCAAAGTTTAAGTAACTGTACAATTCGTTATTATTTTAGAATGTTGGTAGAACAAAACTGAAACATTGGAACTAAATTATCAGAAAAGAGGAAGAATATAACCTCTGTGTGGGTATATCGTGATATAACCTCATATTTTTTGGAAACAAATAAAAATAGCATAGTTTGTTGTTTTATTTTTGAGTGAACTTGGTTAATTCAAGAAAATTTTTGTGATCAATATAGAAGAAACTGAAATTGTGCTAAGTAAAACAAAGAGAAATAGATCTGCAAATTTTTCTTACAAAGAGGAACAGTTGTTGGTTGTTATTGTTAAAAAATATTCAAAGATAATTGAATGCAAACAAACAGATGCTGTAAGTATGAATAAGAAGGCAAACTATTGGAAATTGATCTCAAAAGAATTCAATGCGAATAATGAAAGACCCCGAAGCGTAGATGTTTTGAAGAATAAATATGATAATTTAAAAAAAAATACAAAGAAAAAGTTTGCTGATGAAAAAACGTTCAGTAAAGGTACTGGAGGAGGACCTTACAAGAATTTTGGCATAACAGATGTAAATGTTGCTATCAAAGATATGCTTGGTACAAGGGTTACTGGTTTGGAAAGCCACTGTGACTCTGATATGGCAGGTGAGTTGTTCAGAATATTTCACAGCATAATAAAAATTGACAATTTTTTTTCAGAATTACAGAATATTGAAATATATGTAGAAAATTCTACATCGGAAGAAGGTGGTGATGATATTCAACATGGAATTGACGAAATGGTGGGGAATAAGGATATTGAAGCATCGGTTTCAGGAATGCTCTTATTATTCAATGGTTGAAAATTTTGAATGATTGGACTGACCCAAAAATTGTACTCAGTAATCATTTAAAATTTAAATAAAGTATGAGCACTGATTTTCTGCTTTCTTGCTAATGAAACACTTATTTCAGATCTCATGGTGAATGATGAAGCTGAACTAGAGCACAATGAAATTGAAAAGTGGAGACCTTTCAATTTTAGTGGGAAGAAATTTTCAGGTAATGAACTCCGCACACCTATATCCGAAGCTTTGAGAACTCAGAAGCAAAATAATGCTGCAGAAACACAAACTGCAAAGGAAGCATGGACCCCAAATACAAAGACCAAAAAAAATGATCCATTAAAAACTAAGTTAGGGCAATGGGCCAGTAATAAAACAGAATTGGTTGAAATGCAAAAAAGACACTTAGAGAAAGAACATAGAAAAAAAATGGACCATATTGACACAAAAAATGCCTTGGAATTGAAATTTATGAGACTGGAACATGAAGCACGGATTAGTGCATTGTTGAATCGTTAAAAACAATATGGTTTCATTTGTAACTATAGAGTTGTTTTTTTGTTAATTTGTATCTAATGACTTCTTTGTTTGAAATATTAAGATATGCCATTCCATTGATGTAATGGATGGACGTAATTAGAGTTGTTTTTTTGTTAATTTGTATCTAATGACTTCTTTAAGTTTGAAATATTAAGATATGCCATTCCATTGATGTAATGGATGGACATAATTAGAGTTGTTTTTTTGTTAATTTGTATCTAATGACTTCTTTAAGTTTGAAATATTAACATATGCCATTCCATTGATGTAATGGATGGACATAATTAGAGTTGTTTTTTTGTTAATTTGTATCTAATGACTTCTTTAAGTTTGAAATATCAAGATATGTCATTCCATTGATGTAATGAATGGACATGAAATATTATATTGTTTTTAAATAAATGAAAGATTTGTTTTGAAATCCATTTAATTTATTTTTATTCATAAGTGCACATTCTTCGAATTTATGTCACAACTTGGTGATAAATACAAAAAAGGTTGCTTTATGTTTCATCCTGAAGTTAAAGAAGTACAATAATTCACAGTAAATGTTGATAATAGTCATTTATCAGAGTACGTCGAGTTATTTCATTTAGATTAATTTGTTGATCTCTGTAATTATCCATATTTATGCCTTGCATATTATCTATTGCTGCTTCGATCTCGGCATCAACAGCAGGCGTTCTATCTTTACTATTTATAGCTATATTGTGTAAGACAGCTGCTGATACAATAACTTTTTTCTACTTTGGGGAGGTCTAATCTCATTCCTAATGCCAAAACTGGAAACCTTCTTTTGAGAACCCCAAAGCATCTTTCTATAGGGTTTCTCGTTCTTATTTGTGACTCATTATATAAATTCTCTGAGGGTGTATGAGGTGCACCCAACGGAGTTAAAAGGTAGTGACACACAGCATATCCACTATCCCCAACTAATATACTATCCTCCCCATAAATATTGAATTCCATATCTCTTCGAATATTGGAATTATACCAAATGATGGCATCTGAAGTAGAACCAGGCCATCTTGAAACAATATTATTAATTCTTAATTCAGCATCACATACAGCCTGGACATTCATTGAAAAGAAACCTTTCCTGTTCCTGTAGTTTTCTGCTTCAGGACCACCAGGAGACTGAAAAATATATAATTGATATTGGATTCTTATTCACAATGAATGATAAGATGAAGATAGGTGCCTACTTTATTCTATAAGAAATATATATACCCATTTTGATTGGAAATATCCTAGTAAAAATCAAAAGGTGGCTCAAATATTCAACAGAAACACAATATGTCAAATTACTTATGTAAATCATAATTTACTTATTATATGTTTGAAATAAACTTAGTTGATTCAAATAGTATACCTGAATCTTCACATGGGTACAATCTAATGCCCCAATGCATCGTGGAAAACGAGCAATATTGTAAAATCCTCGTCTGACCAAAGCAATTTCATTAGCGGTAACTGGCATTCTTATGAATTGAGGTCTCAAAGTTGCCAGTACATCCAAGCATTTCGCTATACACCTACTTGCAGTAGACTTATCTATTCCGCAAAAATCTCCCACAACTTGTAGAATTGATCCAGTTGCCATAAATCTTAGAGTGGCGAGAACTTTTTCCGTTGGTGTGAGAGCTTTACTCCTAAAAATTCAATATACATGCATTCATATTCTGAACCTAATCTCTATTGTATTCATTGAAACTTACTGAAGTCAAAACTTACTTCATCGTAGGAGAAATTAATTGTGGGGTGATATCTTCTATAATTATTTGCACAATTTCCCTGGATAAACGAAACCTCTGTAAAAATTCAGTTTCTGACCAATGCTGAAAATGATCAACTCTATTTCGGAAAATTTTTCGTCTTCTAGGATGAACGTATATATTAACCAATTCATTAAAGTCCTCATCATCTGTGACCTCCTCAAAATCGAAATCCATAGCCAAAACTATTTTAGGTTATAAACGACCGATTAATGAGTTAAACGATCTTTTTTGTCCAGTTAGCAAATGTCATAATTTAAACTATGGTTAGTGTTGACTGGTGATTGTACAACAAAACTTTACGTTTGAACTTCGTTTATATTTTAACTTTGTTTTGTACAACCGGGCCTAACAGTTGAAAATATTATCTTACTTTATTTGATTAACCTTCAGAAGCATTTCTTTCTTCATTTGAAGTTTTTTCAGTGTTTCTCTTCAACCACTTATCCATAGCGTAAGGCGCGATGCAAAGTCTAATCGTGATTTACATCGGTAGTCGTTGACGTCGTAACTCCGCGATCCCTGTCGTCAACTGACGGATTGACTTCCACCCCACCTCCGCGTCCCGCTACTTCAGTAGTTATACTGTGTCCCGCCTATTGTCCTTCTCGCGCCGAAGAGAAAAAGAGCTACTGCGTGGAAGACATGATAAATAACGGCGATTGAAAAATGATACAATATGATGCGCCCAGCAGTTGGTGATTACTTTGCGCAGTCTGTTCTACGTATTTTTTTACATATAAATATTATTATTAGGTATATTAAACTTATATTTTTTTGCCTTGTCACGATCGACTGGACTAATAGCCGCGATCGACCGGTCGATCGCGATCGACCGGTTAGCCACCCCTGGTCTAGATTCTTATGATACTCATCTTGACTATCTTCTTCATATTGACATTCTTCTACCCATTTAGAAATTTTTGAGTTTAGTTCTTCCCACAGATTTACTAATTATGGTTTGTTGTCAATGCTCTGAAATATATGCAAATATTAAAAGACGTAATAGTAAATTACATATAATGTTTTATCTAGTCTATTATAGTCTCCCTATATATCTAATTCCATGCTTATATATGTATGGAATGATTCAATACGTCTACGGATTTGTGAAAGAAATTCACATATTTCGTGACTAGTCCAGTCAATTACCATTTTCACGTGTATTTATCCCATACAGCACCGATTTTCATAAGAAATTGGATTTAGGTTCTACTTACCATCTTTTTCGAAGTCTACCCTGTGACGAGGGTTGCTTTTTCTCTGGGAGTGGATGCCACCCCTTCTTAAGGGTAAAAAATTTTTCATTGAAAATAAGTAGAAATCGATAAAGTTTTTTGTGAAAGTCAATTCTGTTCCACTTATACGCGAGTGAAATTGTCGGATTTCAGGTAAAGAAAACACGTTTGCAGATACTTTCTCGCGAATAACTGGAAAAATATGCATTCAATCGAAAACAATGTGAAAATCAAATTTATAGCCTATAAAAAACAAAGAAAATCGTGTATTTATGATGTATGCAGGCCCAATAAAAACGGAATTATTGCTTTTTGAAAGTTGATTGGTATTTTCAATCGCCAAAATGGAAAGTTTCTACGTACAATAACCAAAAACCAATGCATTTTTCGGGGAAAACTCATGAAACATTTTTTGAAGTCCTTTGAAATATCTTTATTTTTTTTCTCATGAAAGTTCCTAGCATCAAAACTAAGCGTTATGAAGAGAAAAATGTCGATTCCTATTTATTCGTTGGAAAAAAATAGTGAAAATCTCACCCTCTCTTCCACCCCATTAGAAAAAAATTGTTGCCACTCTAGAATTCACTTCATTCATGCTTTTATAATACGTTCTGAGTGTTTGGCCAGTTTAAAGTACTTCTTTTTGAAGAAAATAGAGTTTGAAGAGAGAAAAAAGTTTTCGTAATTTTGCGAAAAATCATCTTTTCTCTAAAATAACTCAAAAACTGTTAGTGATACGCAAAATTTTGTGAAGTACGATATTTTAGGTTTTTCTTATTCAAAATTTTTGGCGTTTAATTTTTTTTCTGTATAATAAAAATTGAGTAAGATATGGTCATTTAAAGCTTGCGTGAGTTCGCGCAAAGTACCTTTTTTGAGCCCTTTAGCATGAACCTTTTTGAAAATAAAATCTGAGAAAAGTTTCATCCAGATAAGCTCATAGCTCTAAACAAAACCTACAAAATGCTTTTTTGAGTGACTTGATTGCTTAAAAACTGAGCGAGTTATGGGGAAAAAACCAAAACCACATTTTTGTAGAAATTAGAATATGTATATTTGTAGATTGGTGAATACACATAGTGGTAAATACCAATCAACTTTCAACAAGCAATAATTTCATTTGTATTGGGTCAGAATACATTATAAATACACAATTTTTTTTATAAGCTATAATTTTGCTTTCTATAGGTTTTTCGATTAAATCCATATTTTTTCAGTTATTAGCGAAAAAGAATTGAAAATGCCATTTTCAATAAACAATTTAAACTAATAACATAAAATTTTCACGTTAAATAAAACAGTACAATACATAATTCAGTCTTGATGTCTGGATATATATGAATCATCGGTTATCGGATATTATCAGATCAGGTTTTCTTTTTTTTTCTCGCAAAATATTATTTATATACAAAATATTTATTATATTCTCCCAAAATCATCAATGTCGCTTCTGGAGTTGATAGCGTTGGTTTCTTCTTTTTGGATGTTAATCATTTCTATAATATTTCTTTTGTGATAATTCTTCTCTTGTGTTATTATTTCTGGATTATTCAAATCAAATTGATGAACTTTTTCAATTGCGTGTTTTGCGAGTACCGTGCATTTTTTATTCGTCTGGATTGAATACTTTTGTTCATATATACGTTTATGTATAAAATATTGTTTTGTATTCCCAATATAACAAGCTTTGCAATCTCTACATTCTACATATATAGTGTGTGTTCTGTTTTTATTTTCCACTTTAGGCTTAAATTTAGTGTCGATGGAGTTTGTCGAGTTATTAGGTTGATGACTGACCTTTATGTCATATTTCTTCAACATACTTCTAATCTTTTCTGATAAACCGTGAATATATTCTATACCCACATAATTGCTATTATTCCTTTCTGCATTCTCATTTCTTCTGTTATTATAAATTTTGTGAATTCTTTGTTTGATTATTGGTTCGTAAAATTCACTTGGGTAGGAGTAATTTTTAAAAACATTTTTAATTTTTTTCAAATTTTCTGGTCTAAACTTGCCATTTGATAATATGATAGCCCTATCTGCAAGAGCATTAACAACACTTTTTTTATATATTTTCGGTACTAATGATTCGTAACTCAAATATCTTTGTGAGCAAGTCTTTGTTGAACCAATTAGTAATGATGGAGCTATCGCTTTTTTGATTAATGAGTTTATTTTATCTTGAGTTTGTATTTCACTGGTGAATTGTTATTTCTCATGGAATGAATTAAACGCATGTAACAAGTCCTGTATATGTTCAATTTTCACTGCAGTATTGCAAGCATCGACATATCTTCTCAGGTTTTTGTTTAGAGAACTCTCTAGTTTCTTTCAATAACTGATTATATCTATTTTTCAATTTGATGTTCTTGTTTTTATGTATATAATTAGTGAATATGTTAGTGAATTCACTTCTGATTTCATTTTTTATTTCTAGACTTTTATGTGTTATTATAACAAACTCTAAATTAGTAATTAGTTTTTGATAATTTATTTTTCTATTTGGGATGGAGAATGTAGTTCCTAAACTTAGTATGAATTCTACTGATTCAGGAATATTGACATCAGTAAGATTAGTTATCCAGTCATTACTAATTTTGTTACCATTTTTATATTTTTGTTTCTTGGTATCAAATTATCATTCAATAAATTATCAATTTTTTTCGGTGTTTCTCTTTTATTGCATCAAATAATTTCTTATATTTGAGACTTTCATTCAATTTAAATCTCTCAACAAATTGATGTTAAAAGGAGTCTCTAATACTTTGTAAAACTGTCTTCCTTTTTTCCAATTTGCTAATTTCATAATAAGTATTCTCTGGACAAACATTCGAACAATTAACATAAAAAGTTTGCAAGACATGCTCGTACTTTGTTTTAAAATTATTTGCGAATATACCGACCTTAGATTTGATTTAAAAAAATTTTGGCGTCAATCCTAATGCTTAGAAACACCTTCATGTTTTTTTTTTGGCCATTTTCCTCATCACATATGAAACGTTTCTGAGAAGAGAATTTCTTCTATTTTGGTTCAATTGTTCTTCCATGATGTTGTTCTGTGATTCCTTTTGATGTCCACTTCTAATGCATTTTAAAAATTCAAGATGTATACACTAATCTTGATTAACACAATGACTAGTTTATTACTGACCTTATATATAATTTAAATATAAATGCGGACAAATGTAATAAAACATTAATAATGACAAGAACTCAGTACAATGATAAAATGAATCAACTAATGAATGATAATTCTACATATAAAAAGAAAGAACAGATCCTACACCAAAAGTTCAATTGAGTCTCAACAAGATTGTGAATTGTTGGCATAAAAGAACTATAATAACTAAAGAACTTAAAGATAAATTGATTTGTCACATTTGGACATGCTCCTTATATATATGGGTTGCCTAAATTACATAAGAAAACTATTTCTTGCCGTCCTATTGTAAATACACGAAATGCACCAACATATTACCTATCGAAATACCTATCTAGTGGCATCTCTCGAATTGTTGGAAAAACTGAACATCATATAAAAGATTCATGGCATTTCCGTGAATTTATAAAAGATATTAAAATTCCTGAAGATTACGCACTGAATGTTGTTTCAATTGAATTAGAGAAATGATTTAAAAGAAGCTAAGAAACTCAAAATACTTTTATTTCATCAACACTGACAGTTATCATTAAAATTGTTTTTACAAAAGAACATCTATCATGAAAATGGATTACATGATTTATAGAAAGCATATATCAACACTCCCACTTAATCCATGTTCATGATAAACACAACTGAAGTGAAAAACTTTCAAAAGAATGCAAAGGTAGTCCCTTAGTGAAAATGTCAGCAAGTTGGTTTTGCGACGAAATATATCTCAACATGATTTGACTTGAATCAAGAGCGTCTCGAATAAAATTGTATTTCACATCTATATGTTTCAATCTGTGTTCGATAGCAATTTTGATACATGACTGATTATCTTCATAAATTATTGTTGATTCAGATAATACAACATTCATCCCATTCAACAATCCTCTCAACCAAAGACATTCACTTATTGCTGCTGCAAGAGCATAATATTCTGCCTCTGCAGTAGAGAGTGCAACTGTTGATTGTCTTGTGGTAGACCAAGAAACAGTAAAACCAAAAAATTTGAAAATATATCCGGAAATAGATTTCCGATCTTGTATATCATTTGCGAAATCTGCATCACAAAAACCTATAAGAACATCACATTCGTTTTTGATTAAAGTAAGACTGAGATCTTTCGAACGTTTAAGATATCTCAAAACTCTTTTCAAATGAGACCAATGTTGATCTGATGCCTTCGATTGGAAACGACTGAGAAATTAAACAAAGATCAGGTCTAGAATTCACCATCAAATACATTAAACACCCTACAACTTCCCTTTACGGATATTTAGTTGATGGTCCCATTTCTTTTTCTAGTCTCAAATTGACCTCTATTGGTGTTTTCACAGGATTACAATTCATCATATTGAATTTTTGGAGAAGTTTAGAAATATAATGACTTTGATTCATTTTAATCAATTGATTCTCCCTATCATATGTAATTTTCATACCCAGGAAAATATCAATGTTTTCCAAATGTTTCATTTTGAACTCGTTGTTAAGAATATTCTTCATTTCATTCATATCCGTAGTAGAATTTCCGGCCAGAAGAATATCATCTACAAAAAGTAAAAGATATAAAGTGATGTTGCCAAAAATCTTAATATAAAGACAATTATCAGATTCACACCAACGAAAATTCTCTCTCAACATCACACAATCAAACCGTTTGTACCAACAACCAGGCGATTGTTTCAATCCATATAAGGATTTATTCAATTTACATATCATGCCAGAATTATCAGTGAAACCAGGAGGTTGACACATATAAATGTCTTCTTCTAATTTACCATGAAGAAAGGCGGTTTTTACATCCAGTTGGAAAGACATTCACATATTTCGTGACGTCTAGATAATTATTTCATATATAATGATATTCTCTACGCACTTCCTCTACGTCATCTTGAAAAGCGGGCCGTACAGTTGTTTCCTCGTCCTCTGAATCTGCCTTCCTCTTCTTTTTATCTAGATATTTCGTGTTCTGGCAATGGTGACGATTTTATTGTGTAGTCATTGTTCTGTAACAACTTGTTATTACTACTATCTATCGCTTATCAATGCAATATATTTATATATATTATATATATATATATATATATATATATATGTATATATATATATATATGTATATATATATATATATATATATATATATATATATATATATATATATATATATATATATATATATATATATATATATATATGAGTCGGCATAGAGTTGCGTCGTACATCATTAAAATGGAAAAGCTGTAATCTGACCACATAACTCCTCCCCATTTAAAGAAAGTTCGTTACCCTTATTTTTAAGGTGACGAATCTTTGCGAAAAGTCTGTAAAAAAATACAAGCACTACAATGATAATACAAATCATAAATACAATTGTCATAAAACTTATAGTTGTAGGATGTAGAGCCCTTTGTTTAGGGATGTCTTCATCTTGGAGATTCTTCCATTTTGTTGCATAGGTCCAATTCCCTTTTTATGATAAACATGCCTATTTCAAGGATTTCTGATTCTAATGTCACTAATGATATTTATGGGTATTTTCTTATAAGGTTCTTTCAGTTTAGATTGAAATGGTTGTTTCAAATAAGCATCTTCATTTTCCTGTGAATCTTTTTGATCCTGTCAATTCTTATTTAACTTTTCAATGTTGCGTCGTTTTTGTCTTTGGCATTATTAACTACTTTCAATATTTCTTTCATGTTTTCACGATATGTCTGTACATGTCTGATATTGTTTCTTGCGTTGTTTTTTTTTAAGGGATAGAATAATTTAGATTGCCTTTAATAATTTGCATTGGAGTATATCCTAAATTTTATTGTATAGAATTATTATACGTCATAATGGCTCAATTGATTCGTGACTTTAACGGAATTTTTTTCTGTAGAGAGACATCTCTATTGTTCGATTAATGTAGAATGAAATCTCTCGACTGGGGAATTTGAGTTGGAATTTAAATTAGTTATATAATGTAATATTATTTTGTGCGTATTACAAAAACCTTGTATTGTTTTAGTTTTGAATTCGGTACTGGTGTCGCCGGTAATACGTTCAGGTACTCTATTATTACTTTTGAAGTGAATTAATTTATCCATTACTTCGTTAGCTGTTTTATGCACTAAAGGGTAACATTGTGCAAATTTTGAAAATGAATCAATTATTGTTAAACAAGTGTATTATCAACTCCGAAAGTATCTACATACAAATGGGAAAAGGGTTTTGAGCCCACTGGTAAGCTTTTGAATATCAATTAGTTGGGTGTGCGTTCGTATTTATTTTTCTGACACGTTTCGCAGGCATTTATGTATTTTCGAACAGCTTTGTCTAATTGAGACCAATAAAATTTTCTTTTTAAAGGCTTCGGTGTTATCTTGAATTCCGCGATGTCCAGATTTTGATATGTGATAATGTTCTATTTTTTCCAGTTGATCATTTTCTTGTTCTACGTTTTCTAGAAAAACATTGGAAATTTTTAATTCAAATGATTTAGCTTTCAAATTATTTTGTATAATTCGTATGAACGGAATTTTCAGTTCGTCATGTTTAAAAAATATAATATGATTTTTCGTGTATTAAATACTCTTTAATAAATTCTTAAAATCATTTTCATCGTTTATTGAGACTGTAAGTCTATTACGATTTTTGAATAATTTTGATTTTTGTACAACATAAACTTTTGAGGTTTTTACAAATATTATCTGATTTCTATAATGATTCAAAGGTCGCTCCGTATATGGTAACTCTATATTTTGGATCTTCCAAGCTGCTTTGTATTGTTTCGTCGTAATTCTCAAGGTTTTTGATGAGTTCGTCTAATTCGCCAATAGTTATATCTATGTCTCCATCGTTCGGAAACAAATAATCTATTTCATCATCTAAGATATTAATTTCGCTTGACTCGTTCAACGCGCTTATCTTATGTGCTACCTTTTGTTTATTGTTGTGATTCGAAGATGAGGAGGATTCATCTTTATTTATTTTGAATCGGGACAAGTTATCCGCATTATTGCACGTGCCTGGTTCGAATTTTATCTCGTGATTAAATTCCTCGAGTTTTAATTTCCATCGCGTGAGTCTGGAATTAGGTTCTTCCAATGAAATTAACTAAACCAAAGGTTTATGGTCCGTAAAAATCATGAATTTTGTACCATATAAATATGGTCTGAAATGTTTTGTTGCCTATACTATGTCCAGTAATTCTTTCTCAATTGTTGAATATTTTGTTTCGGGATCTGTTAACGTTGCACTTGCATAGGCTATAGGTAAATCTGAACTAGGCACGTTACCTTGTGATAAAATTGCTCCAATAGCTTAATTTGACGCATCCGTAGTTAAATTGAAAGTTTTGGAAAAATCAGGATAAATTAAAATTGGGTGATTCATTAATAAATTTTTCGGAGTTAGACATGCTTCCTTATACTCTAAGTCTGTTGTGTCTATTTTGGCAACTTTTCTAAGATATTTTGTCATAGGTTTTGTGACTTAGGCAAAATTTGGTCCATTACGATAAGTTTGTGGTAAAGGGAATTTTCCGATTATTTCGATCTTTTTCGGGTTAGGTTTGGCTCGTTCTGGTGTAATAACATGTCCTTAAAATTCTATTTCTGATTCGAAAAAAGTAGATTAATCTAGCTGTATCTTCAAATTCTCTTTTTGTAGTATCTCTAAAATATTATGTATACCCGCTAAATGAGATTCTATAGATTTTGAGAACATTATTATATCATCCATGTAGACATAACAATTTTTTTCTATAAAATTTTGCAAAATGATATTCATTGAGCGTTGAAACGTATTGTCAACAGTAAAAGCACATTTTTCTATACTTTGTTCATCTAACTGAATTTCGTGAAACTATTTTCGTCGTTATTCTCTATATCGAAATAAGTAATTTCTTCCGATATATAAGTAGGAGCTATTTGTCTTGTATTTTGAAAATGATTATAGCTTTGCGCATTGCTATTATATGACGCTGTGTTGGGTGTTTGATTACTATTTTGCACTTGTCTTTGTTGTGTTATCGGGTTAGCAGTAGTCGTAGACATAGGTGAATGTTTATATTTTGGCAAAAAAATATTATTTGGCTTGAAAACATTTGGTTCTTGATGTTTTAAGTTGATTATTTCCTAAAACTTGCCTGTTAGTTGGAAAATTTCTTTGCGTAATTACTTTAGGTTGTATATTAATTGGACGAGAAGGAAATACCTTTTGTTGGCTTTCTCGCGTATGCATTCTGTCTTGATTATGTATACAAGCAACTTGACCAACATTTTTATTTTGCGAAATTAGTTCTGTAACATTGTAATATTTATTTTTGAAATGAAGGGCGATGCCTTTGTTCATATGGAAATCTTTACTCACACAGTGTTATATTATCGCTAGTTATTTGTTTCCGTTGAAATTGAATAAGGAATTTTTTGTATGATAATTGACTTTCCTTACGTTCAATATTTTCAGTTTTTTCAGGATGTTTTTCCGACTATTTATAAATTTTAGAATGAATTGGAATCTCATTTTTTGTTTTATTATTATGTTTAATTTCTGATTTGAAATTAAATGGTGGTTCTGGTAGCTGAAAAGCTTTTTCCGTATTATTTAGTGAATCTAAGTTGAGTAACTGTATTTCTGAGGCATTTATCTGAAAATTTTCATGATTGAATTCAGTTTTTCCTCACTTAGATTTTCATCGTTGTTTTCTATATCGAAATAAGTAATTTCTTCCGATATATAATTAGGAGCTATTTGTCTTGAATTTTGAAAATTATTATAATCTTGCGCATTTCTATTATATGACGCAGTGTTGGGTGTTTGATTACTATATTGCACATGTCTTTGTTTTGCTATTGGGTAAGCAGTTGTCGTAGACATAGGGGATGGTATATATATTCCGAGAGCCCGTGACAAAAAAACTCGATGATCGCGATCCGGCTGAAAAAATTCCCAAAAAGTTCGAATATGTCA
The DNA here is from genome assembly GCA_030704885.1 of Cynegetis impunctata. Taxonomy (NCBI): domain Eukaryota; kingdom Metazoa; phylum Arthropoda; class Insecta; order Coleoptera; family Coccinellidae; genus Cynegetis; species Cynegetis impunctata. The sequence goes on along the minus strand of JARQZK010005343.1, from coordinate 20,285 downwards.
CAAATGGGCGCCTGCCGGCTCGAAGCGGTTGCATTATTTAAATAGAAAATGTTTATTGCTCAATTGCGGAATCAAAATCCGTACAATCGCGATCCGGTCTAAATTTTCAGAAAACCTTGGAAAAACATTGTACATGACACATTCGGGTGCCTGCCAACCAAAATCGGTTGCCAAGTCCCGCCTGCCAATTTTTGAAAGTGCCAAAAAATTTTGAAAAATCGGATCATCGCGATCCGTTTCAAAATTCGTAGGCATATATTTGAAGACATGAGAATTTTATTTTTAGGCGCCTGCCAGGTCAGAGCCCTTGCTTTAGGGTGCCTGCCGGCCTCCAAAGTGAGCGCTGCGCCGCCGTCTGGCCTCAGCGGTCGCTGGGAGCTCAATGCACTTTGTCGGGCTTTTATGAATGCAATGTACAGTCATGTCGTTTTTTAAACGTATATATGCATGCAATGTATGTATATAATTATAATTAATATATATATATATATATATATATATATATATATATATATATATATATATATATATATATCAGAGCTGTGCCAAAGCATTGTGCTTTGTGCTCGTGAAAGCACTTGGAGCCCTTTTGTGCTCCCGAGCACTGTGCTTCCGAGCCCTTTTCAAAAGCAGTGCTTAGGGCTTAGTAATTGAAGTCCTTCAACAGAAGACTTTGTGCTTAGTAATCCCAAAAGTGCTCCCGAGCACTTCTGCGGATTACTAAGCCCTGAGCCAAACTTGTCGTAACACGAATATGCGTGTGCGGCGGCGCTATGATCGTGAGTTGATATCATTCCAGTGATAAACATCTCACGTTAGTGTCGAGTCAATAAAAAAACTATTTATAAAATACAACACCCCCCTTCCATCAAGTGCTCCTGTTGAAAGACTGTTTCCTTTTGCGTCTATAGTAAATGCACCAAGACGTCATGCTCTGAGTGACAGGAACTTGTACACCATTATTTATATGTTACTTGTATGTAGTCAATACATTGAATGAAAATTTTGGATTTTTTTTATGTGCATGGAACTCAACTATCTAAAACGCATAGTTTTTTCAGTACCTATATTCTGATGAAATATGAATAATAAGCATGGGATTTTTATTATGAAATATTGAATCTTTCAATAATCTGTGCTTTCCATAAGGGTTTCTCCTATTTGATATATTAATCATCACTTAGGCGATTAAATACTAATACTAAGATTCTACACAGGTCCTTTTTTATCATATTTTCAATAAAATCTGTGTCATTAAGCTAATATCAATGTTTGTAGGTCACATATTACAGAAGCATATCTTGTTTCTGTATTATTTAAATTTAAATATATCTATGATCTTTATGAAATTGATCAAAAGTGGCGTGTGAGAATGCGTATGCTTATAGTTATTTATGTATCAAGGGAGTTATAAGGATGTTAACTACAGAGGGCAACAGATTTCAATCCCGAGAGACGTAAGTCCCCCTCCGTACAATGTACAATTTTTCTGAGAATTTAGTGGAATTCCAATATTCAATTGGATCTTTCCCTGAACTTCTCTTCGAGTAAAATGACGTCCGGGACAATGAAATCTACTGAACCCCATTGAAAATTTTCTGCTCTTTTCAAATATCTCAATCAAATCCCAAAATTTTAATATACAGGGTGTCGAATCTCCGCCTGGAAGAAGTTCCATAATTTTCAAATACGGACCTGGAATTTTCTGGAAATTTAAATATAAATAGGTCGACCTGTGGAAGTGAATCATACGTTCCAAATATCAACCGACTATGCTGGTTGGTTCAAAAGTTATGAGGAATTGAAATTTTTGGTGCGTAAACTCGGTTATGGAATTGATTAGACCTATCATATATCGATTTTTTGGACTCGCCTAGGATAGCTCTAGCTCAGGTTGTCGTAGATATGTTCATTTACCAATGAAACACCCTGTATAATAGTTCTGTAACAGCTCATAGTGAGCATCGAATTTGTAACACCCTGTGCATCTCTTCTCACCCGTCAATAATCCCATACCCATATGCCAGCTTACAATTTCTTTACCGATTAAAATAACCTCAATTTCAACAATTCCTAAAAAAGTACTTATGGCTTAGTGCTCGAAATGTCAAATTACTTTCACAAAGTGCTTAGTAATCGCAAGCCTTTTGTAAAAATAAGTGCTTGGTGCTCGAGACCGGGAGCCTTTTTTTTCAAGTGCTTAGTGCTCGAAGCACTATTCTTCAGTGCTCGTCACAGCTCTGATATATATATATATATATATATATATATATATATATATATATATATATATATATATATATATATATATATATATATATATATATATATATATATATATATATATATGTATATAAATATATATAAAATATGTATAAAAATAAATTATACATGAAATTTTGAAATAACATTTAGAAAAGTGTATGAAAATATAAATTACAAAAATATGTATATAAAATCAAGTTTTAATAATAATTACAAAAATCAATAATATATATATATATATATAAACCAATTTTCATCAATTTTAATCAATTTTAATTATTTTTTGTACATTTTCTCACATCGTCGAGTGAAAGGTTTTGCAATAAATGAAAAAGTTATATAGTTTTGTTACTGGTATATTTATTAAGAAAGAACACGAAAATTTTCCGCTTAATCGCTATAAACGTCGCTGTCACTGAAAGTTACGTCCTCTTCGAAGTTTTCGAAATCGTCATTTTCATCTACGTTCTCTACATCCTCAGATTCGACATTTTCGGGTTGGATAACAATGCTTTTAACAAAACGTGGGACTTGTTCTCTCTTGAACCACGAAAACGTATATTTTCCACTTTTTTCGACCCATCCGTAATTCGTTGGGAATAAATCGGTTGGGTTTTTTCGATGAGCATTACACCAAAGATTTGCAATGTACTGCGTGCGCAAAATTTGCTCTGAATGTTCTGATTTACATGGTGTGATGGTCGCTCCATCGAAATTTGTCGCTTTTCTCATAAATTTTTCTGCGACGTCGTCAACTTGAAAGTTTTCATAAAAAATCGACGTACGTGCCTTGTTCACACTTGTGACGCCTTTGACGTTGTATATCTGGCAAACAAAATCTTCTACTGTTGTAAACGTCGAGTCGTCGATCGTTCTGCCATCACTTTCGCCGAGTTTTGCAAGAGCTGCCTGGAACTCCTTTGATTTTTGTAAAATTCCCAACGGTCTTTTTTTTCCTTTTTGGTAAAAAGACGGATTAAAGTCGCATCCCGTTAATGCGTGGAAACCAGGCAGCGACTTGCAAAAATCGGGACCAAGATGCGAGTATAATTTCGTGACATCAATGTATCGTTGCGAATTGGCCACTCCGACATTCATCCAAACTGTGGTTCCATTTTTAACGTGATCCACATTTGCAAGCATTATAACGAGAATATCTGTATCAGAACACCGAATCATGACATTAAAATCCTCGCTTGAGTTGCAAATATGGTTCACGATTTTAGTGTCAGCTTCTTCGTGATTTTCACATGACAATTCATCGACAATTGTCGAAACAATCTTTTCTTCCACAACTTCAAACTTGTGACACACGTCAGCAGTGACATAAAGTACTTTTGACTTGAAATTGCTCGCATACTCGTTTTTTGACCATTCTTGAATGAAAAAATCAATGAGAGTCTTTTTGAAATTGATATTTTTCAAATCTTTTGTAAAATCAGTGCAGCGCTTTTGCTCGGGACCTGATATTCGGAATGAACGTTCTTCGGTGTTATCCCGAAGCAAATGCTCGTTGTCGTTGATGGATGGACTGTAGTAAGAGTCAAATATCACTGCGATCTCCTTTGATTTGTGGCTCAAAAAGACACAGACATTTGCTCGCAATTTTACCGTATTGTATTGGGATTTCTTTGATTGTATGTAAAACAAAAAATCCATCAATGACAACGAGGTCAATATTTTTCGGTTCGTACCTGGTAATTTGAGATTCCAATGATTCCAATGATTTCAAAAATACTGACTTATCGGTTTTGTGAATGGAACCGTCAACGTGACACATTGATAAAGGCATCGGTGTCAAAGGGTACTGGAAAACTTCATCGAGGTTCAACTTTTGATCTACTGCCACTCCTAAAAGCCTACCGAACAAATCCCTCTGCATTTTAACTTCCTGAACCTTTCCTCCGATGTTCATTTTTTTTTTCGGTTGGGCGTCGACGAATGTTAATACTTTCGCTTTTTTAATTGGTTTCTCGAATCTGATTTCGTCGGAGCTACACTCCTCAATGAATTTTTCGCGCAACGCATTCCCTGTTTTTTCGACATCCACTAAACTTTTGTAAATCGAATCAGACACTGCTTCTCCAATGGAAATGTTGAAAAGAGAGTTTTTTGGAACATCAGGGTCAAAAGGATTGACGTTTTCTTCGATCGCAAATAAAAATTTTTCGATTTGAGACTGACTTTTTTTATCCTCGATTCCTTTAAATCACCAGAAACATCCTGCTTTCGCCTCAACGACAGATCCTGCATCATGTTCGATATAACTGAAGTTCTAAAACTATGGCTCTTGCACCATCTTTGCCTGGCTGCAATAGAGTTAGTTATGTGAGAAATTCCAGTCATTGAATTAGCTGCATCAAGGTTAATTGTCTCTTCCAAAATCAAATCAATCGGTTGAGTCGAGTATGGTTTCGGTGTTCGTCGCACGCCAATGCCGTTTGCTCGCATTTCTTCCTCGAGACCAGGGTGAGTTTGCGTGACCTTGAGAAAGTTGTCCTGATAACGAGTCATCCAGCGAGCGTAATTTTGCTGATTGAAAGCGAAAAAGAGATTCGTCAGGAAAGGAAGAATGTACAAATACATATCGTAATTTCGACGCCTAATGCTCGTTTGCAGTGTGAAATGATATTCCATCAATTTGAGGTAAGTCATGAAATATTGAGGAGTACAACCATGTTCCCCATTCATAGTTTCGTCGACGTAATTTTCGTACTTCCCCAACAACCACCGCACTCGTCGATTTTCAAGGACATTTTTTACCGACGACGTAGAATCACGAATTTGCGAAAGAGCTCGATAAATCTCGGAACCTTCTGAAACGTCAATGTTGCACGTCTTCAAAAATTGTTGCCAATGTAATATCTGTAAAACGAGAGTCAAAAGAGTATGCATTCTCTTGCACCTGTTGTAGTGTTTTCCTGAAATGAACCCCGACAGAGAACCTCCTGCAATAATTCCGCTGTCAATCATAATGTTAGTAATGTCACAATTTTCGATAAATTTTCCCACGGCTTTGAAATAAGCGAGATCGATGTGGAATGCACCAAAATGAATGAATAATCGATCGAAACGAGGCCTCTCCAGTGATTGAATTTGCAAAGCAATTTTCGCAATCGCAAGATCGTAAGTCACTTGAATGTATGCTTGTCCGCACTCCTCTGCTACCTGCAATGCCTGCTTCATTGTTTCAATAATGACTGACTTGTTGGTAGGGGACGCATTAATGGTCGTCATATATGAAACTTTTTGCATGTTGGAATAATCATCGAAAAAAAGGGTCTGGAAACCCGTCCACATTGGAGTCTTTGGAAGTTTAGCAATATGAGACAACGTGCAGAGATTGTACATTTTCTGCCATTGAGAAATGTCAAAGTTCGAAACAGAGTATCGATTCGGAGCGGCTAATGGAAGAAGTTCTTCATTGAACCTGGGCCTCTTTGAGTATTCTTTCAATTCGGGGGTGACCGGGTCGCATGTTCGTCTTCTTTTGCGTCGTTTTGAGCAGTCACGTTCAGCCAAAGGGGTGAATTCTTCATCACTTTCATTTTGCGACGAAGTTTCGCGAATGTCTTGATAAATGATTCCGACAGTATCATGTAGAGTTTCTTTCCCGGTCAAGCTATCAACGAATCGATCGAAATTGTTAAAAGCTGACCCTATGCAAAGATATGGGGACTTGATCACGTCTTCAGGGCAAACTTGAGCTGTTTCTAGCGACGAAATAACAGCCTCGGTTTCAATCTCTTCTACTACATTATAACTGCATGAATGACTATAACGATTCATTATATCGATGATTTTCCTACTACTCGTCAAACTTTTCAGTGCGATTCCGAGTTGCATATGCTTTGCAGGTTTAACTTTACCGTTTGTAACCCCGAAAATAGCATCTTGAGCAAGAGAGCTACTCAATCTTTTACATTTTTCCCCAGAACGTCTACGTAAATTAGCCCCACTCAATAGTGTATCGTAGAAAATTTGCAAAGAGTCAAGTATCGAACATTCCCCACGAGCAATTTCAGTGGCATTGAGAGCATCGGGGAGCTCTCGTTTTGTAATAGAAAAAATTTCTTCTCTTAGAGTAATTGCAGCTCGCTGCAACAGATCCATTTTATCCAATGCTTCTGGACGAAAATTATCGGGGATGATCGTGTTTCGAGGCTGAACAATCTTTTTTTTGACAAATGACCAATTTCAATGTCAGTAAAATTCAATTGAGCATTGGATTCGTGAATTTGCGTTGCGATACTGTCATTATACAATTTTCGCAGTGAATCAAGCAAAACAATTTATTTTTTACTACTTTTTCTTTTACGAAAGCACAAATTTCTTCAAATGCATTTTTATTGAACAGACGAATCTTATGCCAATCATTCCCTTTCTGTTGTAACTCACGTTGCATTTGCTCTTTCCTGTTGAGAATTGACGCCTTGCAGCGTTTATGGTACATGAAGATCTTTTGATTACAACAACAAAGAATATTCTGTCGAGTTTCCTCGTCACCAACAAATGCAGCAGCTTCATCGAGTTGTTCCAATAAGGCCTGATCGGTGCTTGTCACGAGTGGAACTATTTTATTATTGACCGTGACCCTTGATTTTTTGCAAATAATACAGACGTTCTCCTTTCCTCCTTTGTCCGTAATTTCTGAACCAGAAGGCTCTTCCTCAGGGCACATTTCTTGTGCCATTGTATCACCAGCACTGAAAATTTAAATTCAAACAATGATACTCCACTTAAAATATTTCAAATAAAACTTAGCATCAGAATGTCTTGTCGTATTTCATGTTATCTATCTCGATAAAATAAATTAGTTTTGATTAATTGCATTTGAAAAATCAAAACTTATATCTCCAAAAGAAATTTCAGAAAATCGTTATTTCAATTTTTTTGCTCAATTTTATAACGATTACGACTGTAATTAAAATTACGTTACGATTTCTATAAAGAAAGACACTTTGAAGCGTGATACATTTCTATAACTTTTTCCTTGACTGATATTTGTAACATTTCAATCTCAATTAATTTTCTTCAATTTTTATTCAAATCTCATTATACGAAAATATGATATACATGTCACTTACTCGGTCTCTAATGTCGACACATTTTCATTCTCAGTACCTCCTTCAGCTTGTTTTTTCTCGCCTTGATTTTCTCTTCTGTTTTCGACTTGCTCCTGTGAATTTTTTGGAGCCAATTCACTTTCTTGCTCAGAACCATTCTCTGGAGTGGATGTTCTCTCTCCATTGTTCCCCGAATTTTCAGCTGCGGGAGCCGCAGTCTCAGCAACATTTTGCCTGCTCGACGGTCTTCTAACAAAGAAATTTACGAATTCAAATTTCCGAAGCAAACGTTAAAAACCGTTGAAAGTTTACTACATTGTAACTGTAGCAATAAATGAAATTTATCTTTTGATGTTTTTTATGAGGGAAATTTATTAAAATAATATATTAGAGAACGCTTTTCGTATACTTACGCTTCATCATCGGGAATATGTTTGTGCTTCTGCTTCAAGGCCACAAAACTGTTCCGGCATGCCCGGTGATAGCCATGGGTAGCGTTGGCCGTTTCCGGCAACTCCACGTCACTAAACTTCAACTTGTAATATTTTCGACATTTCAGAATGTCTTTACATGTCTTCAAATTGGGGACTGTGAACAAATTCACGTTTTCTTTGCTTTCCTTGCAAAAAAACACAGAATTTCGCAGCGTTACTCATTTCGAAACGAAAGAATATTATACGTGCTGTACGTTTGAAGCACGAGCTACGACTGAGAAAAAAAGGTTCTCTTTCGACAGAATATTACGCAGCGAAAAACGAGTTCTCTAAAATGTGTTGACGAAGTCGATTTCATTGTCGAGACAGCAGCTGCTGTTCTCTTACGGCCGAGTGAATAGCGATCCCCTGGCAGGGGCGGCGCGGCGCTCACTTTGGAGGCCGGCAGGCACCCTAAAGCAAGGGCTCTGACCTGGCAGGCGCCCAAAAATGAAATTCTCATGTCTTCAAATATATGCCTACGAATTTTGAAACGGATCGCGATGATCCGATTTTTCAAAATTTTTTGGCACTTTCAAAAATTGGCAGGCGGGACTTGGCAACCGATTTTGGTTGGCAGGCACCCGAATGTGTCATGTACAATGTTTTTCCAAGGTTTTCTGAAAATTTAGACCGGATCGCGATTGTACGGATTTTGATTCCGTAATTGAGCAATAAACATTTTTATTCAAATAACGCAACCGCTTCGAGCCGGCAGGCGCCCATTTGTAACATATTCGAACTTTTTGGGGTTTTTGGGAATTTTTTCAGCCGGATCGCGATCATCGAGTTTTTTTGTCACTGGCTCTCGGTCTAATACTTTGGTACATAATTACTACTAGGTTTAAACACATTTGTTTTCGATATTTCTGATCGATTATTTCCGAAAACTTGCCTATTAGTTGGAAAATGTCTTTGCGTAGTTATTTCAGATTGTACATTAATTGGTCGCGAAGGAAATACCTTTTGTTGGCTATCACTCTTATGCTTCCAAGTTCGCATTAAATCTAACTGGGATTTTTGGGAAATATAATTTTCGACCATTGTAATAGCTAAATCGAATGTGATATTCGGTGTCGTTAGTAAGGAGGTTTGCAATTCTATTGCAACATTACTAATCAAAACATTTTTGGCTAAGTCCGAGACCAATTGCTTGTGTAACAATTTTAATGCAGCATCTGATGTAGGTTCCGTATCTATTCTATAATCAATTCTGATTTTATAAGTCTTGATTTCTTCAATGAAATCTAAAATGTCTTGATTGGATTTTCTGCGTAAGAATTTTAATTGATTTTTCAATACATCGAAATTCGCATGATCTCCAAATTTCTGCAATAAAAATTGTCTAAACGCGTGCCATGTATTTGGTACGTTAGAGGAACAATATTCCGCGTTCGCTTTGTCTATCAATTTACTTTTAATCACAGCAACGCAATACGTCTTTTCGATTGCTCCCGTCGCTGAGAATTGTGCGACATATTCTTCGCAAGCACTTAAAAATGAATTTAACTCGGCTTGTATACCGGAAAATTTCGGTAGCAGTGCTCCAAATTCACGACCTAACATTAAATAATGGTTCTCTGCCATATTAATTATATGATTTGAATTAGTTCGCTGCGGAAAATCTAAATTCAAATTTACGATTGATTCTATTAGGGAATCAATATTGAAAAATTTTCAGTTTTATGAAAAATTTTGTTGGGAAAATATTTATTATATTTTTAACCCTTGACTTAATGTATAATGACCTGCTATAAATGGTAAGCTATAGGGAGTCTAGGTTTTTGGGCTGGAAACCGCAGGAAAACCAGGAAGATGATTGAAGACCTCAGAGCAACAACGATACATGTCACAAACCTGAGTTTTTGAGAAAATTCACCTTTAAATTTTCAACTAAATCCTGAAATACTATGAAAAAGAATAAGAATATAATATCTTCCATTTTCAAAATTTCATACTAGCCCGGTCCATATAGACATTTGAAATAACAAAAATTCCCAGAGAGCCCAATATTGGTGTAGAGCTAGGGTTTACCATTACAAATGAAGTTTTAAAAGTCCCCATCGATTCTATGTGTGCTAAACAATTATTAATGGTCAAAGGTCAAAATTTGAGGTTTTTTGGAGTTTTCTCAAAAACGGTGAATTTTATCAAAAAATGACTCCGAACCGAATTTATAGATCTTACAATTTTATACAAAAATGGTTTTCATGATTTTTTTCCTGAGAATTACCATTCCTAAGATATCGCGATTCTAAGAGTCGCGTTATACAATATATGCACACATTTCCACGTCACCTGAGAGGTAATGAACTCAGCGCTTTTTTTTTACCGTGGTTTACCCTGTAGGCCTACTCCACTAATGGTCATGACAATTTTAGGATAATTTAAGGGAACAATACCCGTCAAGTTCTAGATATTACCTTATTATTGATATTGATTATTGATGTTGCTATTGATTATTGGGTTAACTATTGTTTTGATTTCTTTAGGTAGGTATTTTAATCAGATTCATACTCTTGAAAGTCTACTTCAACAGTCATGTCTTCTTCCTCTTCATTGGTATCTTCATTAAAATCAACGGAATCTTCCTCTATTGTACTCAACTGGATATTTGAGCAAGACTGATCTTGGCAATTGGTACACGCTGGAGAACACAGCAACCCAACTTTTTTACAGCCACATTTGGCACTACAACCTTTTTTGCAATTGCAAAAAATAGTATCGAGGAGTTTTTCTGGAGCAGGTGGGAGTACAGTTTGAATCGTTTCCAGAGTATTATCTATCAATTTCCAACCCCGGTCTTCTGGGTTCAGTTGATTGCCTAGCCATGTTTGAAATTGATAGTATACTCGATACAAGTGTTGAATAGCAGATGCCGATGTTGGAGGACGACATGATAGTTGTACTTGTTTCTTGTTTAATGTATTTTTTACAAAAGTTGAGTATCGGTATTTATCAATGGAAGTAATTTTTTTTTCCATAAACAGCAAGAAGAAAGTGAATTTCATCCGTAATTATTGTTTGAGGCGTGGAATCAATTTCTGTAAATACTTTAGCGTAGTCAGTCAAATCTTTTTTTTTCGAATAATTTAAAAACTGACGTTTTGCCCCTTCTGTACATTGCTGATGAAGTGTCGCAGCCGGTTATCGCATGTGAAAATAAAATATAGTTTTAGCATTTGCGAGAAGCAGATAAACTTTTCTGTTCGCTGTTGAGCCCTTCCAGCTTCCAGAAAATAAATAATTTTATCCATTGGAGTCCTAGCAGTAGTACTAATAAATCAACATCCTCACCAACTACAATTGGTCGCCTGAATGCAGAAGTAGTATAAGTCACAGAAAGTTAATTTTACAGGAGAAGCTTTTTTTGTTGGTCTTTATAAATTACTATTATTCAGAACATTTTCAAATTTAATTTTATATTAAAATACTTTTCTTTTTGAGTGAAGCAATCAATGCTATCAGAAGTCGATGTTTGTAGAAAATGTGGACATATAATTGTTTATAAAATTAAAAATATGCTATCATTATCTTTTATTGGTTCGACAAAAAAAATGTTATGAACCTTCGAAAATACTACAGAATTTTCATGTTCCAACGAAACTACTTTCTATACAATAATAATATTAACACAAACATAAAACAAAAATAAAAATCTTCTGAATGGTAACTGAATAATAATTGACATGACAAAATAAGGCACCCATTCTTCGACTGAAAAATGGCATATTACTCGCTATAATCTTCTTCTTGCTGCTGGGCTGAAGTGAATGGAAGATTTTTGAAAAAGTCATGATATTGACCAGTGATAACTCCCCTGTTACAAAGGTACATCAAATGATCATATTTTTTTTCTGCAATGGTAGTTTGCAGTTGAACAAGGGTTTGAGTTGAACTTCTTTCATATCAAGTTGAATTTTTTTTTTACCCTTATGAATCAAATTCAGTCTATCATATTCAGCTTGACTGTATTCTATTTTATAAAGCAAAGTGTTCGGAATTTCGGGGTCACACTCAATTATTTTGAACTTGCTCATGTATATTTTCTCATTTTTGGCGTTCTTGTCAAAGTTGATAGCAGTTTGCTGTTAGAGGCCTTTCAAGTCGTACACATCTAACTGGGACAATTCGTGTACAGAATAAATTTGCTTGCTTCGATTTGCTGTCTCAACAACGGAATACCATTGTTCTGGTGTGAACACTGGAATATTTCTTGAGGCCTTTTCTATAACGCTATGAACGCAGTCACCTTCACTTTGAGTATGGCCTGGTTCTAAGAATGTGTGGCGTATCTTAATCGAATGAATCTGAGATAAATAATTATACAGAGCAAAAAGATTCTTGTTACGGTTCTGACCAGCGCAATTATCGCTGTAAAATGAAAACTCGTTGGCACCACCATTCATTTGATCGCGTATATATAGTAGAAGACAGCTTCCTATCTCTGATGAGCCTCGCTTAGCACTCATACCGCATGTAACATTGACAAGCTTTTGTGGTCAAGTTGTAGACTGTAAAGTTGTATGTTGATAATTTCAGTTTATAGTACACTAAACCAACATTGGACTCTGGAGTAGGTAGTACTTGCTGTAAATCAAGAACAGCGACGCACAATGTGGATTTTGACATGCTAAATCCTTATCACTGTTTTTTAGCTGGCGAGAAACATCTCTGTTTTTCAAATGGCATGTGTATTTTTTTTCCATTTCCATTTTCACTTTATCTGCTGCATTCTGAAACATATGGCAGGTATCACATAAATCCTTTTTGGGTTGGAAGGAAGATATATTGAATTCTCCATTGAATGTCTGCCTGTATATACTTTCCGTGGCAGTTTTTTCGATGTTGTTCTCCTGGCAATATTCTTGATATAAGACGTACATCTTGGCAAGATTTAAAGTAGATGGTAGATATTTTCGCGTCCTTAACTGATTCATCCAATTTAGAGTTCTGACAGGCTTTACCTCTTCTATCTTCTAATACAGCACCCGAACTTCCCATTTTTGCAAAAACATTTTGCACCATTTGCCCGCTGATACCCAGAGTGTTAAGAACGAATTTTTTACAGACAGCTGTTATTGTTTCATTGTGTATCAACGAATAAGTATAGGTAAGTTACTTGCCTCATATGTGAACCTTCATTTCCTTTACCCACCTTGGTACGTTTTCGAGATCGCTGTTTTGGTTCGCATTGCAGAAATTTTGAAATGAGGTCTCGCTGCCTGTTTATATCGCCCAAGGACCAGAACTCCCTGAATATAGGGGAAGTCCGGGCAAAGTGGACACCTTAACGTTTGATGGACTCTAGGAAGATAACGAATAGGTATATAAATAAAACAAATGTTCAATGACAATCAACATTTATTTGAGTTTTCAATATAATCAACAGAAATTGCTTAATAGCAGTTCTTTAATTTTAATTGTCATAAATATTGCAACATATGTCGGTATCCACTTTGCCCTGTAGGTCGGGTAAAGTGGATAGGACGATAGGGTAAAGTGGACACAAATACTTAGCCTAGTGTCACTAATCAGTGCAGGTATCACAAAAAAATAAGCCTATTCCTTCATAAGCTGTGCATTTTTCGTGACTCCATGGCTTACATTTATCACATTGGATCCAATCATCAACCGGTTTTTTATTTATTTCTATATAGTTCTCCCCGCAATAATAGCATACACACTGTTCTTCCTCGTTTTCCTTACCACTATGATTACTTTTATCTTCAACAATTATATTTTTGGTAGTTTGAATATTTTCCTTTGTCGCAGTCTTTGGTTTAGCATTTAAATATATATTCATATTTTTCATTGCTTTGGCATTAATTTTTATAAATTTGTCTTTTAGTTCTTGCTTTTTTGGCTTTACTGGTTTCTTTTACGTGTACCCACAGGAACGTGTGGCATCGGAAGCGGTCTAATGTCTTTGGGACTGAAATATGCTGAAGACCGAACCGTAGATGATTCCAGGTCCTTAATATTTTCATTATCATTGCCTTTGAATTGGCCCTCTTTCATTTCCATAATGTCTAGGGTGAGATCTGCACCCTGATTTATATCCTCAGTGGACATTGCGTCTTGTTGTCCAGACAATTTTTGAGTATTATCAGTTACAGTCGTGTCTACAACATTGCATGTAAGGGGATCTTTATCGGGTAATTCAACCAGAATTGAAGGCGATGTATCTCGAGAATTTATTTGTTTCTTATTGGACACTGATTCCATACCCATGATACTATTTTCCACTGCATCTTCAGCTTCTACATTCACATTTTCAATAAATTCTCTTCGAATATGTTCCAATGGTTCTACATCCATTTGCAGGGACTGACTTTGGAGCCCTGATGTGGAAGGCATTGAGATTGCTTAGTAAAGATTGTAATTTCAAACCAGTCAATGCTGAACTAAACAAAAATGAGTTCATCCGTGATGCTTTTATAAATGGTTTACTCTCAACCTCCATACGTCAACGATTGTTAGAACAAAACACATTGGAGTTGGAACAAGCAATTTCCCTATCATGCTCCTTAGAAAATGCTAAAAAGAATTCAGATTTATATTACTCTAATTTGGACAGAATTAATGCATGTACATCCAATGAAAATATAGAAACAGGGAACAAAGTCGATATCATGTCTGCTGCTACTGTGCCCTCTCAAAAATGCTTCTCGATATCATGTCTGCTGCTACTGTGCCCTCTCAAAAATGCTTCTTTTGTGGAAACAATAGACACTCTCGATCCATTTGTCCTGCTAAGGATCAAATGTGTTCATTCTGTAAAAAGATGGGTAATTTCTCGAAGGTTTGCATGAAGTCAAAAATACCAATAAAGAATAATAAATCAACTGCTTCCACATTCGTTATTGCTACAGCTTCATCTACTTATCCATACAGTTTGTCAAGAGCATTGGTCCATGCTAGAATCAACAATATTCCTGTGAAATCTTTGATAGATACTGGAAGTTGTGATAGCTATATAAATTACAAATTTGCTACTTTGAATCAACTAAGAATTAATCATGCTGACGGCCAAGTGTCAATGGCTGCAACTTCATTATCATTATCTTTGAAAGGTTTCTGAAAAAATTGTTAAAAAAAAATATCATCGATGAAAGTTTTTCACCGTGGCGAGCTCAAGTTTTAGTAACAAGGAATGAAAATCACAAAAAGCGTATGGTTGTAGACTATTCACAGACTGTCAACAAATTAACATTATTTGATGCTTATTCCTTACCAAACATCGAACAAATTATCTCAAAAGTTGCAAGATATGAGATATTCAGTACTATTGATCTAAAAAGTGCCTACCATCAAATACCAATTTGTGATTCTGATAAACCTTTTACTGCATTTGAAGCTGCTGGACGTTTATATCAATTTCGTCGTATCCCATTTGGCGTCACAAACGGCGTATCATGCTTTCAGAGAGTTATAGATGACATAATAGTTAAAGAAAACTTGAAGGCAGTGTATGCTTACCTTGATGATGTTACAGTTTGTGGAATCTCATGATAAGAATCTTCAAGACTTTCTCCAGGTTGTGGACAAGTATGGATTAACTCTGAATGAAGAAAAGTGTCAGTTCTCTAAAAAAAACTATCAATCTACTTGGATATACTATAGAAAATAAGACTTTGAAACCTGATGCTGAAAGACTCAAACCTCTTCTAAACTTACCAATCTCAAAGGACACCAATTCTCTGCGTAGGGTAGTAGGCATGTTCGCTCATTATTCCAGGTGGATATACAGATTTTCTGATAAAATACGAAGACTAGTAAATTGTAAAACTTTTCCATTGCCTAAAGATGTGAACGACTTCGAGCAACTGAAAAATGATATCGCCAATTCTTTTATCTGTAGTATATCTGACAATGAAATTTTAGTTGTTGAGACCGACCCATCAGAATTTGCTATTGCAGCAACATTGAGTCAAGCAGGAAGACCTGTTGCTTTCTTCTCCAAAACCCTCACAGATTGTGAGCGATGACATTCGGCTGTTGAGAAAGAAGCTCTCGCAATTGTAGAAGCGATACAGAAATGGAGACATTATCTTTTGGGACGGCATTTCAAACTAATCACGGATCAAGAATCAGTATCATTTATGTTTGACATAAAACACTCCAGTAAAATTAAAAATGAGAAGATCATGAGGTGGCGTTTAGAACTTTCTTGCTATAGCTATGATATAACATATCGTCCAGGAAATGCAAACGTAGTAGCTGACGCTTTTTCAAGAATCTGCGGAGCAACCAACAAAAACAAATTATATGAATTACATCAATCATTATGTCATCCGGGAGTCACAAGAATGTATTACTTGATACGAAGTCGAAACTTACCATTTTCATTGGATGAAGTGAAAAGAATTACACGAGCATGTCCAATATGTGCTGAAATTAAACCAAATTTTTTTGAAGAATGCTGATGGACATCTGATAAAAGCAACTTCTCCTTTGGAGCGTATAAATATAGATTTTAAAGGGCCTCTGCCGAGTACATCACAAAATAAATATCTTCTCACAATAGTAGATGAGTACTCACGATTTCCATTCGCGTTTCCATGTCCAGATATGAGTTCCCATACAATAATCCATTGTCTTTGTCAACTATTCTCAATTTTCGGAATGCCTTCTTATATTCATTCTGATAGAGGATCATCTTTTATATCACAAGATCTAGTGAATTTTCTTCATTCTCGAGGAATAGCAACTAGTAGAACAACACCTTATAATCCTGAAGGAAATGGTCAAGTAGAGCGGTATAATGGAATAATCTGGAAAGCGATATCACTGGCCTTGAAGACTATAAACCTCAAAACATCACAATGGGAAATTGTATTATGTGATGCATTGCATTCTGTGCGATCATTACTTTGCACCTCTATCAATTGCACACCGCATGAACGTATGTTCAGTCATCAACGTCGGTCCACCTATGGAACATCTTTACCATCATGGCTAACAAATTCAAAAACATTATTTCTTTAAAAAAATGTGAGACAAACAAAGTATGATCTATTAGTGGAGGAGGTGGAACTTATTGAAGCTAATCCAGAATATGCTCTAGTGCGTCATCAAAGTGGAAGGGAATCTACCGTTTCTCTTAAACATCTAGCACCCCGAGGAGATATGACTATCATATCGGGTCCTCATAATATTGAAGATGAACAAAACGAATCTATTTCTGAAAATTGTAATGTTCCGGAATCTTCAGAGCTCCAAGCTCAAGAATCCCTCAAAGTTAATTCAGATAATCATCCTGAAGAACGAAGTATTAGTTCTAAGATCATCGATAGTAAAAACAAAGAAGTAGATGAAGAAAAAGATGGTCATACACTTCGTAGGTCTACAAGACATCCACCGAAATATTTCAGCGTGTTACAAAGCGAATAAAGTGGGGGAGAATGTAATATACTTTTGTTATCAATATACCATTTGTCATATATTAATATTGTCAAATTGATGTGACAGATTTTGCTGATTAAAGCCTTAAGTTCAGAATAGGTATTTATTACACGTGGCCAACAAAAAATTTTAGCCAATCCAAAAATATTTCTCCATTTATCCATCCCGAAGCTGAACAACTTCCTCGAGTCTCTCGAGGAGAACCATCTAAAAGGCGATCTTGCATCCTTTTACGTGCAAATATCATAAACGGTGGAACGAATGATCCAGAAGCGTTTGCAGCAACACACGACTGTCGTAGTTTTGTCCACGTTCGGTGCTGGAAATGACTCCAACTTGCTTCTTACCTTTAACTGAAAGAACCTTGGGTGGTTTATTTGTCGAGGTCTGAATGCCAGTTTCATCTACATTAAAGATTCTGGTACCATCAATCTGACACTTCTAAATTTGTTCACCTAAAAGTTAATAGAAACTTTCTACTTGAGAACGATTGAAGCGATTAACTCTGCCAATTGTAGTTGCTTCTGGAATTCTTAGTATAATTTGTGGATTTCTTCTCATAAATCGTGCTAGCTCATCATCAACAGCTTCTTTATTTTTATATCAACTAGGCGGATAAAGTAACATTATTACGTTTCGCGTATTCGAAAACTAATGTTTTGAAATCTGCTCGGGTTAACCCATAAAAAACACTATCCATATCATACAAATACGTGCGAAGGTCTCCCACTTGCTCCATCATTGAAAACTTTACGAAAAAGACCAAGCTGAGCAGTCCGAGCTACCTTTTTTCCAATGCCTATAAAGATGGCGTAAGGTAGACCATACTTTTTTGCGGTCGTTTTCACAGAATCCCAGAATTGCAATCTGCTATGGCTAGCATCATACTGTCCTCACTCCATTCGGCTTGATTTGTCTTCCTCTTGTATTTATATACCATCTAAAAACAAATAAAAAAAAATTGAATTACCAGTAAACTCATCTAGGGCAAAGCGAATACCGTATCCACTTTGCCCATGATCACTTTGCCTTACACCTATTCATTCCACTCAATCCAACCTAAAACCAAATGAAGTGAAGACAAAGTAACAAAACACTCATAATTCATACTTGAAAATATGCACTTAGAGGATATAATCATACTAAACAATATGGTTGACTTTTATATGGGTTATTAAAGTATTACGCCCCTTGAAAAGTAATAAGAAAACTTCACTATTTCGTTTTTCCGATTTTTCTCTCGAACGGGATGCCACCTTCTGCTAGCTCTATTTGCGCGCGAATGCGGACGGGTTAGGGAGTATAATGGCGCGAAGTGCGTGTGTTCCGATATGTTCTTGACGAGAAATGAAGCGTATTCACTTTGCCTGGCCTATCCACTATGCCAGGACTTCCCTACCCTTTCTAGTTTCTTCACTGCATTTGCTTCTACAATTTTGGCAGGGCAATTTCAATTCGCCTCTCGAGCTGAGCTTTCCCCTTCCAGTTCATGTATGTTGCTCCGCTATTTCTTGATTTTTTTATTATATTTCTTCTCCAACTGCCAATAAGCTTTTGCCTTTTTTCGTGTCTTTTTCTTCTCCTTATTCATTCCGTTTTCGTTCAAAACATTTTGATCTTGAGTAGTAAGAACGAAATCAGGATATTCAGTGTCATGGTCTGTATGGAATGGTGGCTGATGATGAATTTGTTTCATGATCGCTGTCGATGCCTACATTAATCTTTTTTTGGTCATTTTGCTGCGTACTAGTGTGTTTGGATCGCTGAAGAATGTCGAAGTAAGAATTAAATTTAGAACTAGCAGTTAGAGTTGACGTTTCAATCCTGATAAATTCATAGAAAGTCCAAGATTACTTATTGAACTTGACGTAAGATGCTTAACGAAGTCTGATGCGCTCCCACCACCTTTGTTCAGTTTAACAGCTGATTATGCTAACTGTTTTTCATATGTCTTAACACATAAATCGAACAATGAAAAGACGAAAATAAATTCCTTTGACACAATGAATGAGTTTGCCACGTTTTATAGAAGCTTAAAA
Organism: Cynegetis impunctata; assembly: GCA_030704885.1. Classification (NCBI taxonomy): domain Eukaryota; kingdom Metazoa; phylum Arthropoda; class Insecta; order Coleoptera; family Coccinellidae; genus Cynegetis; species Cynegetis impunctata. The sequence continues at coordinate 1,034 of JARQZK010005343.1, read as the reverse complement.
TCTGTGATAGTTTCACAGATACACACGAGTAAAAAGAATAAAGCCAAAATAGCCAATCCGCGAGAATCATGACCGTATTTAACACACAATTACAATAAAAATATGCAATGTACAAGGGATGGACCCACACACAGTAAAAGATCAGAGTTAGATCAGAACACTTCGAATTATTATTACCACAAAACAGAGGAAGGATATTGAAACAAGCAATGAAGTAATATTGTTTTATTCGTTTCGAAATCCACATAATGAATCTGAAAACAACATTACAAAATATATTGGAAAATGAACATTTCGAATAAATATCATCTACAGTATTTTTGAAAAGTAAATGGTGGAAGCGTATATCTATGTTCAGGTTATTATTACAAGTTTTAACTGCCACACTCGAATATCCCACAGAGTGAAAATTGAAAATTGTCTCTTCACAATAATTTCCTGATTAAAGTGAAAGTTGTTTTTTCTACTTTCAAAGAGTCAATTACTACATCCATCAAAACAACACAAGGAAATATTTACTTTTTCCAGTTACAATGTAAATGTTGAAAGGAATAACATAATCTTTTGAGAACAAACATTGTAACATTCTGAAAAATATTGTTAGTAGAAGATGAAATTGAAAGGATATATTATTTTGAAGAATATATGTCTTATATTTCAAAAACCAACACGAATTCCCATGTTTCATAGCCTCGGGCAAGAAAATATATTCATTTACAAACATAGTTATCTCCAAAATTTCAAATATCCAATTTTTCCTCTGTGATCAACATACTTTTTAATGGATAAATTAACACTGAAATGATAATAGACAAGATGATTGGGATGAATGACATTGGAAGTTATATATTATTTTATATATTATCCTGTAAACAATGGGCAAATAGACTATTTTTTCTCAACACATATAGGTCTCAATTAGGTTTTTTTCATTTTCCAACTTTATATTTGCCCTTTTCACGAACATTTTCATACCAAGTTCATTTCAAAATATGGCCCTTGAACATTCGCCCGTGATGATCCTTGGGGCCAGA